>RJWM01041621.1:0-14771 GCA_004363535.1 Dasyprocta punctata | reverse complement strand
ATTATTTGAAATCATTTTTTTATTTTACTAACATGGTGGGAAAGCTTCTAACATAATAACCATTATAGAATTTTATCTCACCAGTTTTGATTGACTTACATGTCTATGTACTCTAATAGTCTATGAATTTCTTTATGACAATGCTGCATTGTAATAATATTTGTCGTCCCAGAACTCAGCACAGTTTCTCGACTATTACAAGGCATTGAAGATGTGTTTGTCAAAACAATAAAGATACTGGATAAATTAATAGACTTTATTTATTTATGACTGAGCTTATTTTTATTATGTTTCAAAATATTGCACGGGATAAAAAGATACAAGATCAGGTCAGGGGCTTCACTCAGTGGCTCAAGCAATTGCTTGATAAGCCCAAGGTTGTGAGTTCGATCCCCCATACCAAAAAAAAAAAAAAAAAAGAAAAAGATACAAGATTGTCTTAGCTACTTTTTACTCATTGCCAAGACAAAATACCTGATGCCCAAAATTAGGGAAGGAAAGGTTTATTCTTACAGTTCCTTGGGAGTTTCAGTTCATTAGTTGGCTTCAAGTCAGCATGGGGTGGCGGGGCTACGGTTCATGGTGGCTGCAAGCCACAAGGCACGCTGGCGAGAGAGAAAGAGAGAGAGAGAGAGAGAGAGAGGCGGAAGTGGAAGACCCGCCTTCCCTTACACTGTGTGTTGGCTCCACCCCTGGGCAGGTATAGAACTCACATCATTAATCCTGGTGCTAGACAACAAACTGATCACAAGTGTCAGACTCAGCCCCATCAAAAGTACATGAGGACTTGAGTTTACATAGCATATCGCCCAACACAAAGATCTTTATTATGAACATGTTCCCCAAAATTCACGTGATTGATTCTTAACCCTAGTGTGGTTGTATTCAGAAGTGGGCATTGTAAGGAAATAAAGAATTTCTAGAACCCTGATCTGATTTGTGTCTCTATTCACCAGAAAGCTTCTTTCTCTTTCTGCACCCTACCAACATGCACACCAAGAAAAGACTTGGGAAATCATAGCAAGAAGTTGGCCTGTACAAGTCAGAAAAAGGGTCTTCACTAAAACCCAGCTGGCTATAACCTTAACATAGGACTTCTAGATTCAAATATTTTTAGAAAATAAGTGGAATTCTTTTGCTTGCTTTTTAAGCCACTCCTTCTATGGTGTGTGTGTGTGTATGTCCATGGCACCACAAGTTACCTGATACAGTTTTCAGTCAGGATTTGTTCTGAATAAGAAATGTCATATATAATAATTTTGTGGTAAATATTCTAACTACTTTTCACACAGCCATTCGCAAAATATTTTTTCCTTGTCTACCTTTAGTATGAACTATTCTAATTTTCCCAGTCTCATCTCTTTGTTGTTATGAATGAACTAAAAATGCAAATCATACGGGACTGGGAGAAGACTTACACCTGAAGATTCTAAGTTCACGTTTATTAGTTCTTTGACACATTGCCCTATAAGCATAGGATATTTGGAGAGACATTGTCGTCAAACAGTGTAATTTAACCAAAGGATCACACAATTTTGAATCCTTCCAGGCACTCTCGAGTCGCTGAGCAAATATTTGGACCTCCTGCTTCTAATGTCCTCAAGCTTAAAGTTCCATGGTTTAATCAACTTTTGCTCAGGCATTCTATCTCTAGCCACTAAAAGTATCCTGAGAGACTGAAGTGATAAATGAATTACTAAAGGGAGCTATTATGAATCTTCTAATTGTGTCAAGTCTTTAGTGGCTTAGAAATAGGTGAGGATTTAAGTTTCAAAATCATGGGCCTGTTGTTGAACTTAGATGCTATCTTTTTTCAATCTTTGAGATGTTTACTTTTTTTTTCAGAATAGTCTTTGTGTGAATCATTTAAAATTATTTAGAAAATTCAGTCTGCATGTGGAAAGTAATCACCTTGTCACTGGTTACAAGGAAAAACAAATAAATACCGTGACTCCATCTGTTCCATCTCTACGTGATGATTTTTTAAAGAACAAAGTTTACTTCAGTTCCTATTCGTCTTTTAGTTCTTTACTGGGGGAAGAATAAAATGAGTGTGACTGTTAATTTAAATTACAGAAAAAATGCTGGAGGAAAGAGGGTGAGTTCTGTCTTTGCTTTACTGATCTGACTTTCAATACCCATGTATGTAACTGTTCTTTGTTCACAGTAAGAGAGAAACTACTTAAGGAGAAAGAACAAAAAATGACACAAAAATCCCTCAACACTTGAAAATTGCTGAGCTTATCAATTCATTCCTTTTTATCTGTAGTTACTTGAGAAATCATAATAAAACTTAGAAGATTTTTTCTGTTATGCTATCCAGTTCTGTCATGCTAATTTGTGGATTGAGTATATATAGAGGGTAGCAGTGAATTAGGATGATAGTATAGACATATATGATCATATATAATATATATGTACGTATGTATATCAATAGTATATACATCATATTTAATGTTTGGAGCATATTTAATTTGGTTTACTCTGTTCACTAATTATTATAGTTTAATCCTCACAACTGCTGCATACTGTGTCATAATTTCCATTTTAAAGATAAGAGACTGAATAAGATATCTTTTCCTGAAATCAAACCAGAAAATGATGAGATCAGGGTATTTTTCCTATTCAATCTGATTTGACCAACCTATTCTAATCAGTCATTGTACACACCAAATAACCAAAGATGATCACTTCTATCAATCTGTAGTGCATTCTCTGTTATGAGGTTTTATGTGGTAGAAGTAGATGAGGTTGATATTGTCATATTTGGAAGGAGCCATTTCAGTTAAACCTTCAAACTTGTTTCCAAGATTTGCAAGTTTCTATAAGAAGTGAGGGAGTCAGATACTGATGCTAAATCTTTGGTTTCTAAATTCTTTATTCTTTACTTATAATATACAGTCTTCAAATTCATTTTAGATTGTAATCATCTAGAATGGAAATTTTGTTCACCTAATATTGGAATATGTGAATTATATTACACATTTCCATGCACTATAATTAAACTTTAAACAGATGACTGAATGCAATATACAAATAAATAGTATATTTATAGGACATGACAAAATTTAAACTTAAATAAATAAGGTAAGAAATATTTATAGGCTATTTATTAAATGGCCTTCTGAAGTACATTTTAGCTGTCATATAACAGGAGTGTTATGCATAAACTAATAACTCTAAAAGATGAAAATGACTTTCCCTTTGTTTAAATGGAGTTTGCAACTAAGAGTTACTAAAAACTGTATTTAAAATTTCAAAGCTGTGCACACAAATTTAGAACTTCATTTGCCATTCACTGTCTTTTTCTAGCCAGCATTTCTTGCTTGCACACCATTGAAACTAGCCTCCGTAGCACACTGTTTTTCTACTTCTTGTTAGGATTAGTTATCAAATTGCCACTCTACCATTCACACTGAACCAAGGTGGAAGAGCAATGACACAAACCAGCCAAAGCACATAAAAATATTTTAATTTTAAGGAAAGTTAATTAAGGATGGAAAGCTCTTAGAATTATATAATCTTAGTGTCTGCATTGTAAAGAGAATATCAGTTTGTCCCTTCTACCTAAATCCCAGTAAATCTCTAGGAATACTTTGGTGCAAAGCTATGTGCTCAATTTTACTTAGATTATAAATGCTTAAATTGCCCAGATTAAATATATGCAAATCAATATCCAGAGTAACTGTTTCAATAATTAACAATGGATTGCAGACACCAGATGCTCAATTAAATGTGGAGTATCTGTAATGGGTTCTGGCATTGAAATACAAGGAATGACATTGAAATTTCCATTGATATTCCAGAAATGGAAAGTAACTGCTTTAGGGTAATCAGCAGGGAATTGGCTAATTACATATCTCCCTGTGGTCATCTAGAAACTATGTTTGCAAAAGGAGCAAAGCCCTGGGTGACTAACTGCTGTCATAGAAAAACTTATAAAGGTCGAATAATTCTGAAGGGAAGGGGGAGGAGAGGTGTTTCTGATAGTATTAGATACTTCAAAAGCAAAAGAGTGACAAGCTCAAATCTTAAAAATCTTGCCTCAAGGCATGAGCTAAAGCTCAGGGTCTTTCTGTGCTAAAAGAAGTTTATAGCTCTAGGGCTCAGGTCACAAAAAACACAAACTCAGAGCTTAGTTCTGGAGAATGTTGAAATCACTAGTATTTTAGTTCTTTTATGTAAAGCTCAACCATAGCATTAGGACTGGTATATCAGTTGAGAAATAAAAGTATATAGTAAAAGGAAAAAAAAGACCAGTTAGAAAACTCTCATCCCTCAAATTCTTGTGAAACAGGCTTTTAAGGAAAGAATCTACATTTCTCATGGAAGCGAATTCAAGTAACACATGTGTTGAGAGTACAGTAGTCAGAATCATGAATATATAGAGATCAAAATGCAGAATTTCAATAGTGAAGCTATGGCTAGTCCCAGAAGTAGTTACAGGAACTTACTAATTTGTGTAGTCAAAGCCTAGAAATTATTTGTAAGATTGAAATTTGACAACACTTAGCCAAGGAAGGGCTGAGGAATATCATCTTAGATTAGGCTGACTTTAACAAAACATCTACTCTTGTTCATGTTTCTTCATTAAGTGCACTAATTCAAGAAGTCAGCTACTGTTCTGGTAGAGGTAAAGCAAACCTAGATTCAATCTGCTGACATTAAGAGATCTGAACAGTTGTTTTTAGGAAAATGCAAAGTTCCCTTGAGTGTATTACAAGAATGATTATTGAGAGCGGGGAGTTTGGCTCAGTGGCTTAAGCATCTGCTTGGCAGGCGCGAGTTTGTGAGTTTGATACCCGGGAAAGTATGATTATTGAAAGAAGAGTAAAACTGAAGCTATTGGTGAAACTTCTCTTTGCAAAACCCAAAGACACATTTTTTGGGACGTCAAAGACATTAGTGCCTCATAAAAGGCCTAAAATGTGGGCTAGGAGTGGATTTTCTTAACCATCAGTACCCAAATCTATAATTTGAGCATTCCTGATGAGCATTAGAAAATTATGGAATTATTAAAATTTTATGAAGATTGACTCCATTCACAGGTCCTGAAGATTGCATTCACTATCCTTGTTACTGCCTTTCTGCAATAATGTAAAGGAGCTGCTAGTTATTGGTATCAGATATTGAGCTAGTTTTTACAATACAATCAAAAATATTTTCTTAATTTTTGTAAGGGGATTTTTAGATTTTTTTTCCTGCTGCTTCAGCAAATTGCCACACACTTAGTAGATTCGAACTACAAAAATTATCAAAATGTCATGGATGTTAGACGTCTAAAATGGGTAATCAGACCTACATTATTTCTAAGTCAAATCTGTTTCCTAGCTAGAAGACATCTGACTTCCTGAGTTAGTTACTCCAAATTACTCTGCCCTCTGCTTCCCTCATCACATCCTCTTGTTTTACTTTGGTTTCTTTGAATCCTTGTTGTGAAGACTCTTGTGATGATCTTGGACCTAATTAGATAATCTAGGATAATGTCTGCATTTTGAGATCCTTAATTTAATAACCTATGCAAAGATTGTTTTTAAAATGAAATGTATTCACAGGTCCTGAGGATCATATGAACACATGTGGAAGCTTTTTGCTCTATATCAAAATTTAATTTATTTAGCGAATGTATTGGCTCACACCCTCTTCCAATGACCATCACATAACAATGAGAACATTATGATGTCAATGCCTAAGAGTAAGAGTTTGTTTATGTTATCCATAGATATTTAAGCAATAAATTTATAGGGTGGTAAGTAACCCAGCAAAACAGAGGATTTTATCAATATTTCACTTCAGAAAGGTTTCTGGAGTTTAAATACTCTAGAGGCATGTCTATTATCTGTATAATAAGTAAAATGCCACTTAACTTTTTATTCTGGCAAAACTCATATGAATGAACAATATTTAGAAAGCTACTTAGTGTTTTAGAAATGTGAAGGTGTCCTGCTATTCACATTTCCCAGGTGAAATTTAAAACTTTGAAGCATGTATGGGTCTTTGACCAAGACTAACCAATATCAGGTTATATTGTTAATGATTTTTGTAGCTAGTTTGAAGACACAGCAGAAACAATGATTCCTAAATTCTCTGTGACAGATTGGATGGAACTTTTGGGCATTATAATTTTCATAATTGGAGAGTAATACCCTAAGATAATGAACAAAAGTCATCCCTTTGGTAGTCAATCTCAGACTCTTGATGTACTGCTAGACTTTTATAAAGTTTAACAAATTCACATATGACATGAGAAAATGCTTTTAACACCTTTGGTTTAAAGTAACATTATGAAAGAAATGGTATATTTTCTAAACTACTCACTAATGTAGCAATGTCTCTTAGAGCTAGAATCTAAGTCCAGAAGCCAAGGAAAAGTGACTGTAAATTACATTCTCTGGTCTCTAAAATAAATTCCATTTTTGTGCCATTTGGCTAATTTTTCCCCAGGACATGTAGAAGCAGCTTTACTTTATTGGAAATTGATTAGATATTTGTGGGCATCTTTGATACATATGCCACCAAATAGACAGAAGTAAAAGTAAGGAAATCATGAGTAAATGGGTGTTCTCTTAGAAAAAGAGAATATAGTGAAATGGAGCATTGTTAGAAGCCACTGCTTTCACTAATGTAGTAATGGAATTTAAAAAAATACCAGTGAAAGTATTATTTAATCAGAATCACAAGGAAATCAGACCTTTAAAAACGGATTTTTAAAGAAATTATTCTAAACATTAAATTATTTGGTATAGAGAAGGGGGAACAGGAGATGGTGTCCCAAAAAAGGAAGTTACAGATGTGAACAATCAGAGAAGCAATTGTTTCCTGACCTGATTACATTTTAAGAAGTCTTCAACCAATTCATACTTCCAATAAAAGGCTCATTTATTTTAGTAGTGAGTAGAAGAGATTTGTATCTCAAAATAAAAATTTTAAAAAACAGGACACCGGGGCAATGTGTGACTTGCGTGGACTCCTGGAAGAAATGAAAATGGGCCCCTCGGGGGCCCACCATGCTGAGCCCAAGCGGCACTGGTGCACGGGCTTAGAATCAAGGACAAACCCACCCCACCCACATAAGCAACCTGCTGGTTTGGAGTTCTGACTAAATTGATAGCAACTAAGGAACATTAGGCAACTAAATGCTAGTATTGTTTTGTTGATTTTGCAGGCCTGGGGTTGGCAACCTGAGCATCTCTTTGAAGGATGACAGTGGGCAATGTAGCAAATATGGGGGATTCTCTTCTGTCTTGTCTTTGGGACCCTGTGTGGTTCTCATTGTTTTGCTTTACTCTGTTATTTGTTTTTCTTTTTTTTCTTCTTTATTTTATATTCTGTTTATATTGGTTTTATTCTGTTTTGTTTTTGGTTCAATTCTACTATACCTGTTGGAATGGTCAGCTATTCTGAAGATAACAAGATATACTATAGTGGCTATTGTTTTCATAGTGTCTTTCTCTGAAGTTCTGTACCAGTTCTACTGCTTTGTTTTGATTGACTTTGTTCTGTTACATTCTGTTGGATTTTACTATCTTTAAAAAAAAAAAAAAACAGGACAAAAATAAGATTGAAAATCATTCAGATCTGACATTGCCGAAATAACCAAAGGATAGAGTTAGCTCTTTTTGGGGAACTTTTATTGATAGATATAGATACAGATACAGATATAGATATAGATATAGATATAGATATAGATATAGATAGATATATAGATACAGATACAGATATAGATATATGATATAATACAGCTATAACACATATGGAATGCAATATATCTGGAATATGTGTATGACATTGTGTGATATAGATGACAGCACAGGAAGCTGAACGAGTGTTCTGCATTGAAATAAAACAAAATGAAATTGTGTATACATTGAGAAATCAAGGAATACAATCATTGAATAGCTGTTGTTTTTCCAAATGTATGTTCACTTCCAAACTTTTTGGGTAATAATTCTTCTTAAAAAAACTAGTCCATAGCAAGATATACTATAGTAGCTATTGTTTTCCTAGTATCTTTCTTTGAAGTTCTGTACCGGTTCTACTGCTTTGTTTTGATTGACTTTGTGCTGTTTTGTTTTATTGGATTTTACTATCTTTAAAATTAAAAAACAAACAAACAAACAAAAAACTAGTCTAATTCCTTGTAGGCTATTTCTACCAGGCTAACCAATGAGTCTATGACCTAAACAAAGCAAATAAAACTCTTCTATTAAAGTTAAATTTTATGAAAAAAACACAAAGATGTAAAATATTTTGAACAGTGCTACTATAATGAAAACAGTCTGAAAAATGTGTACATGATTATCTTGTCTGCCTTTTTTGCTTTTATCTTTTCTTATGTTTTGGTATGATATTTTGTCTAGATTTCTCAATTACTATTTGTTTCAAAACAATCCGTTTTATGATTAAACCAGCAGGAAATGTTTTACACTGTTTAAAGAGCATTATACATGAGTTACACCCCTAAAATTATGATAATAAATGGTTTAAACATTAAATACACTTTTTGAAACTTCTCAATTTAATTGAGCTTGTGACATTTTTATATTTGTACAAAATTTTTAAATAAGTTGAGTTTTAAGTTCAGTAATTTTTTTCCCTCTTTTATTCATTAAAATAACATAGAACCAAGCATTTTTAAATTCCATACATTTCTTCTTGTTTTCTTTTCTTCCTAAAAAATTCTACTTTTTCATGTATTTCTGAAAAATGAGCATTTAGCATTCAAGGTCAAATTCTTTTGTCTGCTTTTTAGCAAAATTAATTATCCCTTGCTTTTACTCTTATGAAAAGATATGCATATTGGATTTTATTAGTATTGCATATTTCTGTATTTGTCTCACTCACTAAACTTTCATGAAGGATTCAGAACCATAATTTTATGTCCAGCTTCTAAAATAAACCTCTCACACAGTAGATTATCAGTAGCTATTTATGCAATCAAGTTTTGAGAATTAGCCTATTTCACATCAAGGTAGTAAGGAGAGCTGGAATTATTTTGGGAATATGTAATGTTACAGATATCATACAAAGAGCAAAGCAGCAAATAATATCTAGAAGTAAGGAGAAATTTACCACTATTTACCATTATCCATCTCCCAGTTAAAATGCAGGAAGAAAAGAAATGTGATTATACAATTTATTCATAGAGATGAAGAAAGAACAAACCATACTACCTTCCATAAGCAACTGCAACATTTCTAATCAAGTTAGCATGTTCTGATCATTTTTTTCTTGTTTCTGTACTTAGGAGGGAAACATTTTAAAACTCAAAGACAAGAAAGCTACAGAGAAATAAAATTTTCTTTATTGCTCCTCTGTTTATTCTTGGTAAATGTAAAAAAAATTTTTTTTTTCAACCAGTAAGGTTCATGCAGGCAGAGAGGTCAGCAAAAGAGTTGAAGAAAGATGTAACTTTTAATGTCACTGCTCCTGAGGCAAGGTCAGGAGGGTCACATTAGCACAGTGATCTTGAAGTGGAACCTGTGTGAGAAGATACACTGAAATGTGGGAGAGTATGGTACAAATATCTCCCTACCAAATTCATATGTATTAAAGAATTTAAGGCTCATTCATAATTAATAGAAAGTTTTACACTGAAAACTCTCTCAGTTATTATATCAGATGACCCTGAGTCAAACATGTTGCTAGATGGAAGAAATTTTGATTAAAGGAAGAAAAATTTTCTGCAACTCAGAACTTCAGAGGCTTACACTCACTATTTCATTTATTTCACTTTATTGGGACATCACAACTCAGAAAACCTTCAAGATGCTTGAAATTTTGTCATCTAATTTTAACTGCACTTGCCCTCACAAAATGATTTTAAACTATTCCATGAAAGACATACAAATTGAAAACAAAAGAAATTGAACTGTAAGAAAATACTGAAATAGAAGAAATCCTTGAATTTTTACTTCTATCAGCTATGTTGTCAGTAATACTATGAAGCAAAGGTTTATCAGCTGATGAGATAATCAGATAAAGCAGAGTTAGGACAAAAGATAGAAAAATTAGTTGAGGCCTACTCTCATGCCAAGAGAGATTATGTATACACATGCACATAATTATTTTATTGTTAGACATATTCAGTTTAGTACATGTGTCAAAATCATTGGCTTGGAAGATTTAGTGTATTTCTGGGAATAATTCTTGAGGAAACATCAGCAAAAGATAAACTATAATAGTGACAATGGATGTAAAGGCTAACCAAAGAGAGTATGTTGGGAGAATGAATACAAGGAACTCAGTCATGCAACTTTTTGAGAAATTAGCTAACTGAAAAATGTAAAAGTCAAAGATGAGATAAGAGAAGCAGTTCAATAAGGTAGTGTATTATAAAAGTGAGTCTCTCAGCTCCACAAAGAAATAGAAAGTCAAAGATAAGCAAAAGTTGAAATTCACAATGTGCACAATTAGGACTGAGGTATCGACTTATATTTATTATTACTGTATTTTTACCTGTAATCTAATAAAACAGAATTAGTGATTGAAGTTAGATGACTACAATTACACCAATGCATTTCCAATTCTTGCTCTTACTTCAAATGTTTGTTTTAATTATTTAGTAGGTGTATAGTCATAAGCATCCAATTATATGATCTGGACAGTTTCATAATGAATGAAAAGATTCAATTAAAAGAATCCTAATTTGAAAAAGTAATAACTAACAGCACTTACCCTCACAAAATGATTTTAATAAGGCAACTGATGCAACATTATGAGAAAATACTATTCTATCTCTGTAGGAGAATGACTGGAACTTCATAAGCTACAGTAAATGACTTCTTATGTCATGCTCAAGGACAAAGGCTGCCTTTCCTCATTTATTTTCAGCAGAAAATTCAGTAGTAAATCAAATGAAATGTTTAACAAAATTTTCTAGAATACAAATGTGTCTTAGGAGTGTCAAACTAATATGGAAAAATCCACTGAAAACTTATAGGTCTTCAGTTTTAAGTGATATGGTTTTTCATTTTTTAACATATTTAAAATTGGGCTAGATCATACTATTTAATTGCACATTATAGTTATTGTTGGTCTGGTAATAATCGTGATGTGGTTATTCCCTCTACATGCACAAACTTGGTATTCTTCCTGGTCAATTGAGCAGACAAATACAGCCCCTCCATGTTTAGTCTATTTCATTCCTTCCCTAAACTTCAGGAAGCTGTAAGAATCCTGGTTGTTACGTGAGAGTCTTTTATTGAGAAGAAAGCAACAGTACGAGCATACAAAGGCTGCCAGAAACTTAGAAGAAAATAGTAAGCAATTCTTTAAAAATACTGCATTACTGATTCCCCTAATGGTCAATAGGACAAAAAACGTTGTGTAGAGAACAGATTTTTCTACAAAGAAGTCAAGTAATGTTTAAGAGAAGTAAAATTAGGAAAAATTTTAGGAATCATTAGATCTGTTAATTTTTAGTACATTGTATCTGTGTACAGTAAACGTATACAAAGATATCTTTGTGAAAACATGTAAATAGTTTTTTGATAATTATAAAGTAAGATTTCCAAGTGATAATAAAAGGTTTGTCAGCAAAATTAGTTGACATAACTTTTAAAATAAATAACATCTTATATTAGAAGTTATACAAATATCTACTTCATCCAATCAACATAACAGTACAGTAATGCTCTTGACATTGTGGAATTCTTTCTTGAATTCTTATTTACACTGTATTATTAAACAGAATTTTCAATCTTGCATATTCTTGGAAGTTGGACTGCTGGGCTTGCCTCATATATCATCTCTCACTGTAAGTTTCTGTCTCTGTTTTGACAGCAGGAACTCTTTGTATAAGTGCAAGACTACTATACAATCATGATGGGCCAAGTACATCAGAAAGGTGGAGTAGCAGTGGGAAAAAGAATTGTATACATTCAGATAGCAGATTATAAATACATACACTTAACTAAGAAATTCAACAGAAAATATGCCTTATTTTTATGCAGAAAGTATAGATCTGCTTAAAATTTATATGAAAATAATCCAGCAATGACTTCTATATATCATATTTTTCAATATATCTTTAATTAAATGTGTATATTTTAAATTATATCTTATTCTCTTCCATCCTACAAGAACCTATATAAGAAACAGTAAGAATGCACTAAGATTTAGTGGAATTTATCAAAATTTCCATTTCAACATGCTTCTCAGTGATATAATTATTATAAAATTGGAAAGAATGCATGCTCAAAGCCATTTTGCATCAGCTGCAATAGAAGTATGTGCAGAATATTTCATGCTTCTATTCTCTCTTGAGGATAACACCTTCAGCAATTTCCATATGTCATCCAGTTAACATGACAAACAAAGGAATTGAGGATTTTGAGCACAGTAACAGAAGTGAAAGATTTTGATTGACTTGTACATTATAACTTTTATTACATACCAGGGACCCAGGATGTTATAATAATTAGCCTGTCAAGTCAATTGTTACTCTTCATTAAAAATGAGTATAAGAGAGCAATTAATCTCACAACTTTAGCTTCACTAGGACATTCTGTTTTGTAGCAAGTTGCAGTTCAGTGTCTCTATCTAAAGAATGGATCAATTTCTAATAGAAGGTTTCACCTTCATTATTTTGATTATATACTCAAAGATCAAAAGCAAGCTTATGTAGTAAGGGAATAAAAATTCTGAGATATTTATAGCCTGCCTTTTGAAATCCATTATAGACACAAGAGCTCTTTTCTTACTCTGTTTCTTCACCTCAGCATTATGAGCCTGTGGACCCAGAATGTCATGATCCTTGGAAGTGAATCATGTTTGTGAAAAATGCTGACAACCACAAAAATAGACTGAGACCTAGGATTTTTCTACAAGTTCAAGAAATACTGAGAGAGAGAGAGACAGAGACAGAGACAGAGACAGAGACAGAGACGGACCGAGACACAAAGAGAAACAGAGAGGGCAAAAGAAATCAGAGTTGAGTTTTTCTTACATAAAGGTTACAAGAGTAGTAACTGAAGAGTAGTGATTAAAAGATTATGAATTGGTAATCAGTTTCCAAGTCAGGCTGTGGGCTGATTGACTATTTGAAGGGATGGAAAACTAGCAGGGAGAGTTAGAGCACAGATCAAGGAGATATTAGCTCTGCACTAGGCACTGTATGAAAATAGGAAAAAAGTATAATAACAGTGAAAAATCACTTGCTCCTTTTGTTCACTAATGTATACAGTAATAACATTAATTCAAAATTGCAGAGAACAAGATGTCTGTTTGGTCAGCAGACACCAGGAGGAAATACTGAATCCCGGATTTGTAATTCAGGATTGGATCTTGAAAGGGAAACTGGTTTGTCAATTTCTTCACCCTTACTCATCTTTGACATATGAAATTCTATAGAGAAATGTCATGATCTTTGAGAATATATCATAACTTTAATTTTTAGAAAATGTTATTTATAATAACCGGAAGACATCACGACTATCATTTACGTGAGCTAGCATGCTGCAATGTAGAAGAAAATTTACTTAGATTAAACCAAATCAAAGTTTGAGTTGTGTTCCAGTAAGACATGATAAACCTTGAAAAAACTTCATAGACTGTATTTTGACATTTACTTAGGATATGTACAATTGTTGGAAAATGATTTGTCTTTCAAAATCATGACAGAATCAAATCCTCAAGTCTTAAGTTAATAGCATTAAAAGGGTGTCTTGGTGTCTCTGTATTTCCAAATGTTCCTTTATTGTAAGGACACCAGTCAGATTGGATTAGGGTTCTTCTCAATGGACTAATTTTATCTACATCACATTTTTAAAAGCCCTATCTCCCAGGATACTTACATTCCAAGATACTAGGAGGTTAGGGTTTCAGCATAGGAACTTTAGGAGCACCTTTTAGCTGATGCACCACATTGATATAGTTAGGAAACCAGTATTCAAACTCTCAAAATGCATACATGGGAATCTGGCACTTGAGTAGAACTCACTTATTGTGATTCCTCTATGAGCCATCAATTATTTAATCTTTGAATCTCTGAGGTTGAGACTTGTTCTTTAGGAATAGTTTAGCCCAAAAGTGAAAATCCAGCGATACAGATGTATTAGTTATTTTTCTGTCACTGGGACAAGACACTGACACTTAGAATCTAATGAATTCTACATTTGGGCAATGTCCTTCTGTAACCAACATTGACTCTTGGGCAGTCTGATTTCATCTGAATCTTTCCACTACACCTTGTCCAGTATTTAGAAATTAATCATGATAGTAATATAATTTCATCAATATATATTTTAGCTTCACATATTTTTATAGCAATTGTGATTCTTAGAAAGTGTCAATTTAAATATTTCATTTGTTGCTATTAAGATATTAATTTTTTTCCTATAATACCTATAGCTGTATTCCCACTATATTGTTTATCTTTTCTATAATCGCCTTCTCTTTGTTTCTGAATCAGTCTTCTAAGAGTTTTGTGACTTTTACTCATCATTCTGGAAACATATATTTCATTACTTTTCTTCAGATTTTTGTTTATTTTTCTGTTTTCTGCAAAAATAATTCATACTTTTAACTATTTATATTATTCCATTTTACTTTCTTTATGTCTATTAAGTTATACATTTTCTTACTTTTACTTGTTTTTGCTTTTCTTTCCCTTTTCTGCCTCTATTCTTTCTTCTTAAAACAAGTAAATTTTAGGTTGAAATTCCTTCTATAAATTTTATTTTTGTCATACTACACATATTTTATAAGATCTTATTATTCAGTTTTAAATACTGTATGATTTCTCTTTGATTTTTTCTCTTAATCTATAA
>RJWM01041620.1:0-14887 GCA_004363535.1 Dasyprocta punctata | reverse complement strand
GGTTAGGGGTCCTTCTTTATCCATGATTATCTTGTATAAGCAACCTCCTTCCTGTCCACATGGGTCAGTCTATGTCTGATTTCTCTCAAAGCTACAAGTTTGCAGAGTTAGTTCTGGTAAAAGTTTTTCCATGTGGTGCATTCTTGCTGATTGTTGATTCCTGTTTTGAGTACTTTGTGATGAGTTGGTAACATCAAAATTCACTGGTGAGAGTGTGGCCAGTGACTGGAGCTGGTGACACTGAAGATGCTTGGCAGCCAAGAGAGTGACAGGAAGCAAAAATTTTCCAGGAGTTATAGTCTTTCATGAATGCAAGATTCCTCAAGGCTTTCCAGTAGCTGCCTGCTCTAAGTGGTGAAGAGGGTGCTGTTTACTCTAAAACAGCTGATGGTCACTTGCATTGAGCAAGAATGCTCAACTGATGGGTGACATTCTAGAAGCTGGCACAGAGACGTTTCCCTACAAAGGATCTGAAGAAGAGGTTGAAGAAGGGTGATGGTCATTAGGAGGTACAAGAATCAGTTCATGTCTGGTTTTCATTTTACATGCAACTGAGAATCCATGCTAGCCAGTGACACAATCAGAAGGGTTCTGGTGGTAAGGAAGTGAGTAGGTCACAGTAAAAGTAGCTATTGGCCATATTGGAAAGGTCTTTGACTGCTGTGTTAAAGAACTATAGAATCTGACTTTATGCTGAAGGCGATGAGGAAATTTGAGGAGTGTGAGGAGTGGCAGGATGATGTGTTTTCTCAAGGTTCCACTAGCACTGCTGCAGAGATAGTCTGGAAGCCCTTGAACCACAGGCCATGGAAGTTATTTGAATATTGTTACAGTTGGAGCATTATGTAAAGTAGTGATGATGAAGCTGGAGGATATGGATGGCCATGCAACTGACATTGTAGAAATTAACCCTATGAAAGTGTAGAGACTGGATGGTTTTGACTGTGATGGTAGGAGGAGTTCTCAAAGGTCCTCTAATGTTCCTACTTATGTACTTGTCACATACGATTCTTTCCCTTTGGTATGAATGGAGCTTGTGGGTATGATGGAATATCACTTCTGAGATTATGTTAAATTATTGTATATGGCAAAGGGTCAGCAGTTACTTAGAAGGTTTCTGCTTAGTTGATTTTGGGTTAAACTAAAAGAAGATTACCTTCAATGAGTCTTACCTAATCACAAGAACCCTTTGAAAGGACAAGTAGCAAGAGATTTCCCTGATGGATTTGAAGAAGTGTGAGGTTGTGTTGTGAGTGGACCATAAGGATGAGACTGAGAGAAGCAACCAGGAGCAAAGAGGAACCCCCAGGTGACAAACAGCAAGAACATTTACCATAAATGACAAAATTCTACCAACCACCTGACCTGAATGAACTTGGAAGAGGATGCTGAAATCCAGATAAGGACAGAGTCCTGGCAGAAAGCTCAATCTCAACTTAGTGAGGTCCTGAGCACAGGAACTGTGAGATAAGGAATGTGCCTGCTTTCAAGGTACTAAAATTTAGCAATTTTGTGTGCAGCCATGAGTGACTCATACAACAGAGAATCTTTTAGTTAAAAATAGAAGTCAAATTTCTATTGTATGCAATGATCATTTAAGAGGGAAATAAAGATAGATGGCTCATGCTATGAGTTACTGGTGAAGGAAAGGAAATATATGCAACAGAGAGGCAGGGTTAAGAAGTACTTGTTTCTGAAAGTTATGGTTAGGATGGGGAAGAAATCAGCAGGTTTATATAGATCATTTTAAAGATAAAAATTCCTTGTCTTTCAGAGCAGGTTTATATAGATCATTGTAAAGATAAAAATTCCTTGTCTTTCAGAGTACAGAAACATTATTCCACATTTGACTTCTGTTACCTCCCAATATTTCCTTTTAGAAGTGCTACCTTTTATTACTTTGTGCCTGATGCTTTGGCATTTCTAACCTGTCTGAAATGCAATTGCATTTGGATATGTTAATATTTTTTTCTATGATGTCGTGCGTCTGTCATCCTCCATAAGTATTCTTTAAAGGAGACTTTTGATGCCTGCCCTGCAATTTTCTACTATACGCACCCTCCATATTTTAAACACAGTTCCATTTTGTTTCCATTACACTGCATTTTACTTCTTTGTGTACATATTTGCTTTATGAGATAGCCCATTTTTTCCCCTAACAATCATTGAGGGCAGGATAGTATCTGATTTCATTCTGTATTCCTATAGTCCAGAATATGGTTTAGACTCAGTGACATTTGATGTTAAACTAAAGTAGCCTCCAAAATTGATAGAGAGGCCATGTAGTAAAGCTGTATGGGCAAGCAAGGCTATTCTTTTTGAATCATTAAGATGAAGAACAGATGAGAAACATGTAGCTAAAGAGACCAAATGAATACAAAAAATTAACTAGTGGTCATTGCCTAGTCACACTCAGAAAATATTCTTATGTTTTTCTCTCATCTGTTAGAGAAAAGGGCATGTATATGAGTAGAGTGAGTGAACAGACATAGCTAAAGAAAGACAGAGATATCTATGTAATGTTTCAATTTTAGTTTTATTCTGTAAGTGATAATAGCTAATAGTCGGAAAACTTTTACCATAGTGAGAGATTGCTGAGATTTTCACGTACATTACCCAATTTAGTCCTTAACACAATCTTATGTGGTTTGCCTATCTTTGTTACTTGAGATAAGGAAATAGAGGCACACATATTTAAGTAAGATTATAGACATTTCTCATTTAATAACTGAATTCAGTTCCTGTGACTAAGTCATTAAATGAATTAGCTGTATATAGTATGACAAGCTGTATATAGTATGTACATTGCAACATTCAGAACAAGAAAATGGCCAAAGAACACTCAAACTCAGTGACTTTGCTTTTATCTGCCTAAGTTTCAGTACAGTGCAGTACTATAATGTATAATAGATCATAAAACTACAGCACTGTACTGTACAATACAATCAGGAATATCTACAGCACTATATAAACAAGGTGTACTGCACAAAAAAGGCAATGAGGGTTCAAGGTGAAGATATACAGAACTGTAGAAAAAAATAAAAAAAAGAAAAAGAAAACATGGATTATATGGGTGAGTGGCAGCTTTTAAGTCTGAGTAGCCTGCATCTGTCTTAAGTCTGAAAATCATTACATAAATATGTTGCTAAATAAGAAATATCTATAGTCCAACCTTGCATGTAAAAAAGTTGGCATTATACGCAGTTTAAAAATTCATAGCACAAAATTGTCTATAAGCTTGTATCTGATACTCCTTATCCTCAACAATTCTCTTTATGATTGTGTTGTCAACCTTGAAATATGGTATGCATATCACTTAGGAAATAATATTCCAGATTCACTAGTTGGACCTGTGAAATAAGTGAGATGGAATGTTGGTTCCATTGTTTGTGTAAAAATTCTGCATCCTCATGTAATTTTTCATTCACAGATTTTGCTCCTTTTCTTGGGTATGGTTGTGTTTTCTTGTTATTCAAACCAATGTTCAGAAATTATTTATATAATATGCATATTGCAATTCAGAAGTAACTACATAGTGAAATGATTAATTTCACTTTGAATGGTTAATAAACTAATGCATTTTATTTTTGCAGGAAACTCAGCTTGAGATTTTGCAGTTTGAGATCTATATGGAAACTTCCCAGAACATCACGTCCTCTCCCATCATCTTCCTGCTAACCGGTGTTCCTGGACTGGAAGCCTTCCACACCTGGATCTCCATCCCTTTCTGCCTTCTCTATGCAACTGCCCTCTCAGGGAACAGCCTGATTCTCTTTGTCATTATCACTCAGCCCAGCCTTCACGAACCCATGTATTATTTCCTCTCCATGCTGTCCACCACTGACCTCGGGCTGTCCATATCCACCCTGGTCACCATGTTGGGTATGTTCTTCTTCAATGCCAGAGAGATCAGCTTCAATGCCTGCTTGTCACAGATGTTCTTTATTAAGCTGTTCACTGTCATGGAATCCTCTGTGCTGTTGGCTATGGCTTTTGATCGTTTTGTGGCCATCTCTAATCCTCTTAGGTATTCCTGTGTCTTAACTGATGTTAAAATAGCACTGACTGGAATAGCAATCATCACCAGGGGTACACTGGTTCAGATTCCTTTGGTGGTGCTTCTTAAACGACTCTGCTTCTGCCACAGCTGCGTGCTCCACCACTCTTACTGCTTCCATCCTGATGTGATGAAGCTGTCCTGTACAGACACCAGGATCAACAGTGCAGTTGGGCTGACTGCTCTCATCACCACTGCTGGGGTGGACTCGGTCTTCATCGTCCTTTCCTATGTTTTGATCATTAGGACTGTGCTCAGCATTGCCTCCCCGGAGGAGAGGAAGAAAGCCTTCAGCACATGTATCTCCCATATTGGGGCTGTGGCTGTGCTCTACATTCCACTGATTGGACTTTCCTTTGTTCATAGATTTGGAAAAAGAGCCCCACCCTATGTACATACTCTGATTGCCAATTCCTACTTACTGATCCCTCCTGTAATGAACCCCATCATTTACAGTGTGAAGACCAAGCAGATACGCAAGGCTGTGCTGAAACTTCTCCATTCCAGCATGACAAAAATCTAGACCTTTCTTTCTCATCAAATTTTCTACTCTTTGTTCTTGTGTGCTTGAATTGCATACAACAATGCCATTTAGAAAGGTTACACTGTTTAGAGTGATATTTATTTTGAAATTCTTCCAAAGATGACTGTAGTTTCAGTAAGGAAATTTATTTAGAAGAGATTATGTAAATGGGAGACACTAAAAAAATCAGTATATTCTTAAAATAGTTACAATGATAATAAAATTAAATCTTCATTATGAAAGACAATCTTTAATTTTAAGATTAAACTTTTTCAATGACCTAGATAACAATTAACCCAGTTTAGTTTTCAAATGTGAAATTGCTTCATGCTTTTAAAAAATGAATAAAAGTCTGCTTACTGATTTATATTTGTTCTTTACTGAGAGAAACATAATCAGTACTGCTCACAAATTAGAATAAAAAGTGTATTAAAGTTTCAAAATACCAAAACTCTTCATCTAAATTTACCACAGATGACACATAATGTCTATATTACTTAAATGTTGCAAATATTTTAACTTTCCCTCTTGGTCTCTGGCCTTCCTGGGCATCTTTATTTAGCAGCCAGTATCATTATCAATAAATGTATAAACTGCCTTTTCAATAAATCTAACTTATTTGGTTAAATATTTGACCTTTCTCCTAGCTCTTCAGGTGAGATTTTGAAAAATAATACTTTTAATTCAACAATCTATTGTTTCTTCAGTAGAGCAAATGTTATAGTTAGAACCTAAATCTGTTCTTGTTTTGAGAAAATAATCATCTTCTAGTGAAAGGGAAATTAAAATTTTAAATAAAATCCTGCCAAGAAATCCTGCCAAGGATGTCTGCCAAAACTAGGTGGCCATGGCCGTGTCTGGACATATCAAATGACAGAACATTTCTTCCTTTGCATAACCCATGCTTGTTTAACTGATAGCCTTGCAACATATTTGAGATGTCTAAGCTTCCTTGACAACCCATGATGTCACCCAACCCTCCAAACATAACATGGAATCTACTTTGTGCCTCCCACTTGCTCTCCTTTTAAAAGACCCATAATGCTGCTGCGCGGGGCTAACTCTTTGGGAAAGATTCCAGTTAAACCCACCAGTGTAATAAACTGCTTCCTAAATCTCCTCAGTACTGTTTCTTCCTGTGTTCAGTCTGTTTTCCATAACTCTATTAAATTAATGGAAAATAAATATAGAGATATTTTATGGTACTCCATTTGGAAATTCTCCCCAAGGAAATATGAATGCGACACCATCAGACTTTAGGTTATGCGATAGAATCAAACCAGTGATGAACACAGGACTAAAGAAATTCATCTGTGTTGCTTCCTTTCCTACTTTTTCTGATTTCATGCATTTATCTACAGAAATAATGCTTAGTTGTTTTGTGGATTTCCCTTCCTTTATTAATGAATATATTTACTCAAGAAATTTTAAATATCTACAAAATGCTAGTAGACACACCCAGAGTTAGAATTGGACCTTGTGCTACAATGAGGTGTATATATAATTCTAAGTGTCTTAGTTACTTTTTGCTTGTTGCTGAGACAAAATACCTGACTCCCAAAATTAGGGAAGGAAAGGTTTATTCTTACAGTTTCTTGGGAGTTTCAGTCCATACTTAAGTTGGCTCCAAGGCAGTGTGGCGTGACAGGGCTGCCGTTCATGGCAGCTGCAAGCCACAAGGTGCACTGGCCAGAGAGAGAGTGGGTGGAAGCACAAGAGGAAGACCCGCCTTCCCTTACATTGTATCCCAGTTCCAACCCTGGGTGGGTGTAGCAGTCACATCGTCAATCCCGGCACTAGACAACAAACTGATCACAAGTCTCAGACTCAGCCCCATCAAAAGTATGTGAGGACTTGGGGGTACATAGCATATCACCCAATACACTAAGAAAGAAAGCACTGAGTGTTACTTAACTTGGTAACCTTAATGCCACCCTCACAATGAACAGGCAGCATCTTAGATTTGTGTATAATAACTATCTCAGGCTGTGCACCAAGAGAGCATTTCTTACATGTTTGAGGAGAGAAAAGAAGAAAAGCTCCTTTCAGTGGTTTCACATCAAGCATCTGAGCTACAACTCAATATGAAGTCCCTTGTGATTCTGAGGAGCAAGTTCTATTTGCAAATGTCCATCTTCTGAATCTCGGTCTTGACTCTAAATGGTCCATCCTCAAACCTACTGATGTACTAGAATAGACACAACAGTATCCTCTCATTATGAGTATAAGACATTGATCTGGGAAGGCCCACTATGAAGATTCTGTGTATGATAATCCTAAATTTTTCTCTTTGTTCTCAAGCCATAAAAAAGGGAAGAAACTTTTTGTAGTTATCACTTGGTATTTCCGTTTTCTTTTTGTCTTTTCAGGCCTTCAGTGCTTGTTTATATAAAGCTCTCACATCTATTTTGAAACATCAAAATGGATTTAGCAATCCTTATTGAGGAGATAGCAGCTCTAGAACCTTTAGTCCTGTTCTAAACAGCCTGTCTTTCTGCTACAGTTATGTGATCCACTATTCCTATTGACTCCACCCTGATGTGATGAGCTTTCAGGCATAGGGTGCACCTATAAAACTTAATCATCAACCTGGGTTTTTTTTTGCTTTGTTTATTTTGTTTTTTTTTTTGAGACAGAATCTTGTAATGTAGTTCAGACTGGACTTGAACTCATTTTGTAGCCCAGGCTGGCCTCGAACTCACCACAATCCTCCTGCCTCGGCCTCCCAAGTGCTGGGATTACAGACGTGTGCCACTATGCCTGGCTTAACTTGACTGGCTCAAAAGACTCCTGGAAAGATAATTGGATTATGGGGGTTCTATATTAATCAGTGAATTGAGTCATTTTGTTCACAGTTGCATGTAATTTTAGGATTGGGACACAGTAGTGGATGTGGGTCACTTGCAGTGTGCCTTTTGAGAATACATCTCTTTCTGACCCTGTTCCCTTATGCTTTGCTTCCCTGAGGTCACGAAGTGAGATACTTTGCTCCACCACATCCTTCTGCCATGATGCTTCTTCCTTGGAGCCAGTGGAACAAGGACAGATACTTCTCAAATTGTGAGGTAAAATAAACTTTTCTCTTATGGTATGGGCATCATGGATTTTGATCCAGCAGTGGGAAAACTGACCAATATAAAAAGTTAGTATTGGAGAAGTGTTGTACTTGTATCTGACTGTGTGATTTTGACACTTTTGGAACTAGTTTGCAGGAAAAGTTTGGAAACATTTGGAGATGCTGAGTAGGGAATCCCTAGAATGTTGTATGTGGAGTTTGAAGGATGATTTTGGTCAGAGCTTAGTAGACCAAAGTGCTAATAGAAGTATGTGCAGCCATGCTTAGAAAGTTTCAAGTGAGAATGAGGACTGTATTGGTAATTGAACTGGAATCCTGAATGTGACATTCTGGCAAAGAACTTATGTATATTTTCGCCATGTTCTGAGACCTTGCAGGAAGCTGTATTTAAGGTCTATGGACTAATTAAACTGGTGGAGGTGATTTCATGTTGCTTTTATCCAGATGTACAGTAATAGTTAGGAACATATAGCAGAGCAAAAAGGTTTTAAAAAGCTAATTTTTGCTCCCTAAAGAACCACATGTTAAATTAGGGCCCAAGGAGGCATGGTTGCTGAGGATACTATTAGTGCCCTTAAAAAGAAGTCAAGTACCTTGAACCAGAATAAAGAGAGAAATAACTTGAGGGCATCTCACTAATCAGAAAGATCCCACTCATTGCAGCTTCAAAGGTTCAAAAGTATAAATCTTTCACTTGAGAGTGGAATCCTTGGGACACTGCTCTATAAGAGCCTCCAAGTAAATTGGTATCCTAGATTCATTCACCATGCCAAGCTATTCAGACTCTCAGAGACTGTTGTTGCCATGATCCTGGGGGCCTAGCCGCTGTGCAGTAAAGTGATAGACTTTGGTATTGTCCATCTCGTGTTGTGTTGCAGAAGTTTCCACCCAGATCTCAAGGGAAGACCTTACAGGCTGGGCAATGTGTTTCTGAGAGGTAAACCCATGAAGTTGTGGGAATGAAGACAAAGGTGTAGCGGAGATCCTGCGTAGCTTAAGAGGCTAGGAATATGGAATGTCTGCAAAGAAAAATTGTAACTATTAAGAAGAGCCAGCCCAAGAGAGAGGCATGGTGGGACACAACAAGCAAGGCCATTGGGTTGGGCCACCAAATGTCTTTGAAGTTTACAGCTCACAACCACGTGTTCCATGTGCCACACATGGATCTACAAGATTCAGTGTTCACCCTGATGGGTTTCAGTCCTGTATTTCTCCAGTGTTTTCTACTCTGCTGTTCTTCTTTTGTGGGATGGGCATGTTTACCATGTGTTATGGTTCTAATGTAATATAGTGTTGATAGACTTAATACTGGTTCTTAAGGATTGTTAAACCTGTGTTATAAAGTTAAAGTTGTAAAATGGTAAGAATAAGCATGTCTTTGCATCTGGGAACCAATTTAAAGGAATATGTCTGGTTGCCAAGTAGACAGGAGGTGGATTACTATGGTTGTGCCAACTTGAGAAATCTAGAAGCTTAACTAAGTAACACAGCAGCTCTGCATCCTGGAGTGTAGAGGACAAGCTATTACTGCTCTAGCACTTTGTTCGTTGTGTCAATTTGAGAAGGTTAGAAGTTTAACTAAGTGATTCAGCAGCGGGCCAGGGTCCGTCTTTTGTAAACATCCTCAGCTTGTGCAAGAGGAGGGCTTGGAGATGGTGTGAGTGCTACACCTACTGAAGGGGCATAGTCTGCTTATAATATAAGGGAGGAAAAAGAGGCTTGTTCACCCCACTTTTTGCTCTTGCTGCCTTTGCTGTCTTCTGCCACCATGAACATTACTCCTGTGCCATGCCACCTTGCATTGGATCCAGTTGGTTATCAACTGAAACCTCCACAAACTGTTAGTTAAATCAAACTTTTCTTTCTTAATTATGGATGTCAGGTATTTTGTCCCAGCAACAAAAGATTTTGCCAAAGACACCATGTGCCATTATATCTCTCATTTTGAATTTTGCAGATTCACTAAGAGTTTGTCTTGAGTCTCAGAGAAGATTTTGTACTTCAGTTTTGGAGAAATGTTGGACCTGTGATACTTTGGGGAAGTGATCATTATTATTTTTTTCAGTTGTATGCAATTGTGTTCCATTCAGGTTGGGGAGAGTTATGACCTTGTAATTGTGCTCATTCGGAGATTGAATTTGGTTTTAAGAGATGCAGTTAGGTGTCAAATTGACAAAAGCTGGCCTTTGCCAGTTAATTTTATTTGTCAACCTTATTGGTTTAAGGAAAAATTAATGGACCATGGAATTCTATACTAATCAGTGGATTAATACACTGCTGTGTATAGTTGACTGTGTTTTTAGGAGGTGTGGCCCACTTGGAGAAGACGGCTTACTGAAAGTGTGCCTTTGGAGGGTGTATCTCTTGCTGGCACTCTTGCCCTCTGCTCTGCTTCCCAGACACCACAAAGTGAGTGACTTTGCTCTGTTTTCCCCTCTGAAATGATTTTCCTGCCTCAGACAGAAGACCATGGACTAGAAACTCTGAAACAGTGAAGTAAAATAAACCTCTACTCCTTTAAATTGTGGGCAACAGGGAATTTCTTCCAGGAACAGAAAAGCTGAGCAATACCCACAGACACCAACATCAGCAGTGCCTTTGGTCTGGTCATTGTCATCTCTAACACAGGCCTGAACTCTGTCTTGATCTTCAACATCTATGTTCTGATCATCCATTCTGTGCTGGCCTTTGTACCCATGGAGGAGGACAAAAAGGCTTTTGGCATCTGACTTTCCCACACTAGTGCAGTTCAAATCTGCTACATTTCCATGTTCAACTTGTCACCAGTACATAGATTTTGGAAGCATGCTCCTCCCTTTGTGTGTACTTTCGTTGCCAATCTATCCTGTAATGAATTTCATCCTAGATTTCAAAAGAAGACCTGGAAGGGCAAGTGATGTATCTCTGAGAGGTAGATGGCACCTGGAGCAGGTGTAATTGTGCTCATTCTTCCTGTAGTGAATCTCCTGATACATAGTTGAAGACAAAGCAAATTTACAAGGTTGTGCTTTAAGTATTCCTTTTAAAGCTATTTATATATGTTTTAGAATTTCAGGGTGCCTTTGTTTATAAGGACATCTTCCCTAACCCTGTTTTATTATTGACTAGTGTGAATTACCACTGTACTTTGCTGTTAGTAATACTTACTTTCTATCCTGGTGATCTAGTGTAACTTGCAGGTTATACAGGTTAGAGTATGTCTTCTTTGAGGACAAGACCTTCATCTTGTGTACATCTGCCTCAATTACGAATACTGTCCATACTGCAATATTGGTTCAAGTCAGTCTGTAGGTAGTGACAAATGAAGCCCTACTTCATGGTCCAGACTGTCTCTCCCACCACAGAACACACAAAATATGTCTTGTATAAATAGGTCAGTGGCAGTGGAGGTTTCAGCAATTCTTACAGTTTGTTGGTAATGACGGTTGTTATTATTCATGACTGTGGAGTATGAATAAGCAAGCATAGTAAATAAGATGAAACAGTAATAAAAATAGTACTTTCATTATTCTTTTATATTAGTGTAAGTTTACAATATGTAATAGTTGTATACTTTTTAGAGAATTGTTGTATACATAATTTTAAAATCATTTTTGTTCCCTTTATTTCCCTTCCTACTCTTCCCTGCTTTCCTCTTCTCTTGATTCTCTTCCCCTTCTCCAAAAATTCCCCATAGAACCCTTGAGGTCATTTTGGCAAATACATTCGTATTTTCATTATATAAGACTTACTGATTTATCTTCCAAATATTTATCTGATGGGAAAAAGTTATCCTGATTTGATCAGTATATATTGTATACATATCTAAAATGTCACACTTTACTACACTATGTACAGTTATTTTATACAAATAAAAATTCAAAAAAGCTTAAGGATATAGAAATGCTAATTATCCTTATTTGATCATTACACATTGCATATATGACCTGACTAATCACACTGTATCCCATAAAGATGTACAACTACAATAAAAAATCATGAAAAATAATTGTACCTGTTGTAATTGCTGAGGTTAATATCTGTTTTTCTTCACTGAGTTGTGGGCCCTGGAGGCAAGGGACTCTGTTTTATTCTCTGTATTCTCAGTGAAAAATCTGGAATGTGTTAAATATTGAATTTACCTAATGAAAAAATAAATAAAGATTTCTTTGGTTGAGGGAGGAACAGAAATGGAATTTCTAGAATTCAATTAAATAATATTGTACATCAGCTGGGTATGGGAGTACTGTTAGGATGAGGGACCAACTCATGGAAATTTAGTTGTTTCCATTTGTGGATTGTTACAAATATACCTTTAATGAAATTTAATCAGGAAATAGATGAAAGAATGATAATGCTACTCTCTTCTTGGAAACCATAAATGTACATGCAATAAAGCAGAGGGGAAGGAAGCTATAAAGGAAAATGAACCTTTGTGAAGCTTCATACTCTGGGGGCCAGAGAATCTCTGCTAGGGATTTTCTAATTAAAAATTTTCAGGCAACCTGAGAAATGGCTCCTAATATATGCTGCCTCTTTGTGAGCAGAGTATTTTCTTTGTTCCTCAGGTTCCTTCCTGGAGAAAAGGTAGAAGAAAATACATTTCTAAAAATTGTAAGTAGAACTGCTGAATTCAGGGGCAACCTAAGGGTTTATGCATACTCTTTAGGAGTAAGGAATATTTTATAAACTACAACAACCTTCATGGCTCCCTAAGGAAAACTGTGGGAAGCTCTATTTTAAATCTGAATTTTGGGGGCATTTGATTCTAACTGGAGGGGTATAGTTGAATTACTGCTTAGAACATGCCCATGCAATTTAGAGTTTTCCAGTTAGCTATATCACATTTCAAAGCTGTCACAGTCTGTATCTATTCTTAACACTTAACCATTGCTGTTATCACCTTCATCTGCATTTTTGACTACCCAATGATTCCCAGGTTCTAATGTTCCAATCACCATACTAGATTATTCACAAGTGTTGTCTCATTGAATTTTTGCAAATTAATGTCATTGCCAAGCAACTATCAGAAGCAGATTCTGATGTAAAGGGCTAATTTGGAGAACCCTGTCTAGTTGTTGGACTAGACAGCATTGAACCTTCGTTCTGCCTGGCACCATAACTTACAGCTGACTCTGTAATTAAAAGGAGTTAATTTAAGCTGAGTATAGAACCTGCAGCATGCTCTTATAGTGGCAATGGCATATTATCTTCTGTAAGAAGAATTACCATCGATAAGTGGAAAAACACACAAAATTCAGTCCTTACATCTGAATATAGAATTTTGATAAAGAAATAGATCTTGTTTCAAACTACTGAGATTTTAGCAATTTTTAATCCAGCTGCATGTGACTAATACCACAGAATATGTTTGACTCACAAAGTGGAGGCCAGATTTCCACTAAGTGCATGAATCATTAAAGAGGCAAATGTGAATAGGCCACTCACATTATGAGCTTTGGGGATGAAAATATTCATTTAATAGGGAAGTGGAGTTAAGAAGCATGTTGCTGTTTCTTAAAGTTATATTTTGGTTGAGAAAGAAATCACGTTTATATTGATTGTGGTAATGGTATAAATTCTGTACCCTTTTGATTTTGTCAAGAAAGTTCCATACTTGATCCCTGTTACTGTTTAATCACATCTTTTATTACCTCGAGTTTAAAACAATTTAATGGCATTTCTGTACTATATATGAAACTCTATTGCCTTTAGATATGGCCATAAATTATTTCAAATTATTTTATTATCAGCCTCTGCAAAAAATTCTTTTCTTAGAGAAGCCTTTTGACACCTTTCCCCACAACTTTCTAATATGCATGACCTCAATAATTTAAACACAGTACAGTTTTGTGTATATTGTGCTGCTTGTATTTGTTTGGTTATTCATGTATTTCCTGAAATATCTCATTTTTCTCTCTAGCTTAAACCAAGAGGAGGTATAATATTTCATTTGATATTATATCCTTATTCTGAATCATGGCTTGGAGTCAGTATTCTTTGATGTTAAACTAAAGTAATCAAAATTGATTGAAAGACTAGGTAGTAAGTCTCCCAGGAAACAAATGAGACTTTCTTTTTTAAGTCAGGAAATATGAAAATAGATTATTTGAGTCAGGAGAGATAAAAAATGGATGATAAAACTGTAACTATGGAGAAAGCAGAGACAAAATTAAGAAGAGACATTCAACAGTGAGCATTACTTAGTAATACTTTGAAAATATTTCATGTCTTTCTCTTTGGTATCAGACAGAAGGACAGATAAGTGAGAACAGGTGGAAACACATACAGAAAAAGGAAGGATAAGAGACATATGCAGTAATTTTTAACTTTTATTTTTCTTTTAAAGTAACAGTAGCTATCATTTATGAATCTTTACCATTGTAAGGTTTTCAAATCTGTTAATTATAGGTAATATCATAAACAGCATTGAATATCACTATAGATATATCATTGTTACTTTGGAGATAAGGAAATTAGGCTCAGAGAATTTAATAATTTGTAATATGGTAATCCAACTAATAAATGCCAGATCACTGGCCTGCATTCAGTATGGCTATAAAAAAGTTGTCCAAAATTGAAAGACAAAAATGCATGACATAAAGCTGTCCATAACATATATACAAATTCTCTGAATTCAGATAATTCTATTAGTGTTTGTCTTAATTGCTTGTACTTCCTATGAAAATTGCTTAAGTATAGTTCAAGCTTTGATATTGAAGGCCAACAGAATTATAGTATCTATTGTTTACTACTCATATAAAATTTCTTAAAATCTGTTTTGCATATTGGAACCAATATTTACTAGCTGATTACCACCTTAAATTCAGGAATTGATGTGATAATATTTTACCCTTATTACTAATCAGACATATTCATATAAATAAAATGGAATGTTTGAATTGTTTGCTTCTATATAAATTCTGTATCCTCATGTAATTGTCCATATCCTGTTTTCTTCTTATTTGAGGTGTATTTTTAAATCAGTTTTCATTACTTGTTTATAAAATGTAGACATAGGAATTCAGAAGTATTTGCATAGCGAAATAATTAACTTCACTTTGAATGATTAATAAACAAATGCATTTTATTTTTGCAGGAAACTCAGCTTGAGATTTAGCAGTTTGAGATCTATATGGAAACTTTCCAGAACATCACATCCTCTCCCATCATCTTCCTGCTAACCGGTGTTCCTGGCCTGGAAGCCTTCCACACCTGGATCTCCATCCCTTTCTGCCTTCTCTACGCAATC
>RJWM01041619.1:0-14797 GCA_004363535.1 Dasyprocta punctata | reverse complement strand
CCACTAAAACCAACTCTCAAAACCTACCTCAAAAAACCCAGTGATAACATGAGAAGACAAAACACAATTTGCCTCCAGAACCTCAAACTCTCCCAAAACTGATCCATGGTGCATCAAGAGAGAGGAAATCAAAAGCCGTACACCTAAGTGTTCAAAATGATGGAGAAAAGATATAAAAACAGATCATTAAGATACTTGATGAGTTGAAGAAGTTATAACAAAAAGATAATGGACCAAAAGAACAAAATGATCGGTACATTTATAGAAGACATTAATATAAAAGCTAGCTGAAATAAAGAAAAAGATGAAAAGCATGAATGACCAGTTTAGCAAAGAATTGAAGCCCAGGAAAAAGTATCAAACATTTATTCAGGTGATTAAAATTTCTACCAAAGTATAGGCAGGAGAAGTGACGAATGCGAAGACAGTACACCAAAACTGGAAATTCAGGGCGATCTTGGTGATCAGTTATTCAGAGATACCTAAAAAACAACGAGAGAACATGAAAAATGGATCCAACAGCAACTAGAATACACAAAGAAGAGTACTGTATTTTAAAATTGCTATTGGCAAAAAATCAGAAGACAGCGCAAATGCAATAAAACACCCGTTTACAGAAATAAAACATAAAGTTTTCCAAATATGGAGAATAACTTTAACATACAGAAAAGTGTGGCATATCGATCTTAAAATAGTCACAATCAGAAAAGAAGCTCCTCATGACACAGCATAGTCAAAATTCCAGAAGTCCAACACAAAAACAGTATCATAAATACAGAGAAAGACAAGGCGTGATTTTCAAAGGAAAACCCATTACAATTACGGCAAACTTCTCAATTCAAAATGTAAAGGCCAGAAGACCTTAAAGTGTTGTGTTTCAAGCCCTAAAAGGAAATCACTGGAAATAGGAGAGACAGGGAGGGCTCACAGGAAGAGGAGAGGAGAGAGTCTTTTTATATTAATCAAGATTAAATAAGGCCTTCTTGATGTTCATAAGAAATAATGCCATACTTAGTAGCAATGATAAACAACTTCAGTGTTTTAATTACAGCTTTAAGGGAAATTATCAACCTACCAAAATTTTCCCTTCTTTCTTTTTTTTTTTTAATTTTTCTTGAAATGATACTGATATTCTGAAAAAAAAAAAAACAACTTAGAAATTCCAAAATAAATGTTCCAAAATCCTTCCTCGGGACAACCTAGTTCTGTTTCCTATGACTCTTCTGGCGCAAATATGAATGATGTTATCCTGGGAACACAGCGTTTGTTCTGGGACAGACTGATTTCTCGCTGCAAGACAAAGACTGAAACATTGCAACCAAGCACGGTTTTCTTTAAAGTGAATTCTATTGTTTGAGTGATCCTCTTCTTAGCTGTGTGCAAGTGCTAAATAGAGTTATTTTTAATCAGGGACAGAGCATTCATTCTGGAAAGCATTCAGCCCCCTAATTTCATAAAGAGCAGCAATATATACTGTTGATAATAGAGCATGGTGTCCCTGTTAACAGAGTCATTGATGGTAAATACAGTATGGTATCCCAAGCATGGGATCACTATCAACAGATCAACATTTTATGGTGCTTTTTTAATTTGGATTTTTGAGACAAGAGTTCACTATGTAATTCAGGCTAGTCTTGAATTCACTATGTAGGCCAGACTGACCAAGCACTCGTAGAGATCCTCCTGCCTCAGCCTCACGATTGCTGAGATTACATGCGTGCACGAACACACCTGCCCATAATTTTATGGTTTTTCAGGAATTAAATTTAGTCTTCTAGCTGCAGGAAGTCTTGAATCAAAATCATTTATGTCAATGCGAGAAGACAAATCTGCCTGACCTCATGTAGATATACTTTGATTTTTGCCTACACAGAACATTTTTCGTAAAAAATGATCCTGGATAACCAAATGGATTCTATTGCTTTTATTGATTACTGCTTTCATGAAGGTTAGCCAAGTGGGATGTTTAGAAAATCGCTAATATGCTTGGAATGTGCACATCCTATGATCTGACTCGAGTGGACCCAGGCTTTCCTTACAGCAGTGCCTTTTCAAGAGCACAAGAGCACACATGTAAGCGATTTCCATTCTAAAAATAACCTTCACTTCCAGCGTGATCCTCCAGTACTGTCACAGGTTCCCAGCACACAGCAGCATGGACTCAGGCAGTTTTAGGACACAAACCAGTGCAACTGGGACAGCATCCTGGTTCTGATGGTCAGGGAGCCCGCAGAGGTGGTGTCTGATGGGGAGCAGAGCTCCACAATCTGCAAGTTGGTCAGCGTGCCAGCTTGCCGGCTTCCATGGGCCACTCTTCACCCACGCTGAGGCCAGTGCTACAGGGACAAGGACAAACCCAGAACCTGTGACTTCTTATCGGACACATGCACTTAATATCGCACAGCTTCTCTTATAGGAGAAACTCAGAGTGTAAAGAAATTAAAGAAATTAAAAGAAATTAAAAATAAAAGAAATTAAAATAAAAGATAATAGGAAATAGGGAGCTGGATCTTTCTCAAAGAGAAGAGGACCAAGAGATAGATGGCGGGATGGAGGGGAAAGAAAGAGAAAGGGAGAAAACACCCCGTTTTCCCCCAAGACTGATATATCCTGCATAATTATCTTTTGAAATTGTTGGAAAGGTAAGGTATTTCCATGAAAAACAGCGCCTTAAGAAATACATGGCCACCATACCAGCACTCCGAAAAGTGCTCAAGATATCTCAGAAGGGGACAATGAAACAGTCCCAAAATGTCGAATAGAAAAGATGCATTTGGGTGAGCAGTTAATCAGGTGGGGAAAAAGGCAAATCAGCAATGGGAAAAATAATAAGGAATAAGTCAATACCTTTGACTTAGAGCTCTCACTGTGCATGGCCTCAATACCCCAATCCAAAAACACGGATGGGTAGAATGGATCGAAACAGAAAGCCCAAACACTCTGCCATGTACAAGAAACACATTAAAAAAAGATTTATACACCAAAAATCAAAGGATAGAAAACATATTCCACAAATAGGAAAATGAAGAGAAGCAGCAGACACTGAAAACCAGTGCAACCGTATTCATAAACCAAAGCTACTGGACATAAAAGATGAGATAAACATCAATACTATTAGAGTGGGAGACCTCATTAATTCACTGTCACAAGTAGATCAGTTGGACAAGAAAAATCAACAAAAACAAATCAGAGTTAAATGACACCTTTGAATAACGAACTTAGTTAGCATCTACAGAACGTTCTACTCAACTACAACAGAGTATGCATTCTTCTCAGCGGCAGCGGAACTTTCTCCTGAACAGTCCACACGCTAGCTGATAAACATGTTTAAGGAAATGGAGAAGCTATGGCTCTGTGTCTGTTAGCAGACTCACATTCCACTGTCTTGAGTCTGAATGTTAATCACATTATGACTCACTATGCATCAGGAATAAAACACAACTCTTCCAGGAAGGACTAGAAAAGTAATCTAAAATTGAAGCTAACACGATGCCATCATTATTCTAATTATTTCCATTTCAAGCTCTTTTTGCTGTGATCTTTTTTGAAAGGATAAGATTGCTCTCTGTCTGCTACTGCTTAGCTACCACACCTATTTATCAAAAGTCCCGAGGTTTTATTGCTTAAGATTTTATTATAATTCCTGTACTTTATACTTATCTGCACTGAAAAATTGATTGCTGTAAGTTCTTTGGGTTTGGTGGAATCAGAATTACTATCTGGCATCTCAACTTTATTTGTAAATATAGTGTAACAAAATAAGGTAAAGCTCTTTCAATTCCCCGTGCATTTTTCTAGTAAGGTGGTGAAATTTTAGTTTTCTTTTTACTAGTTTCCATTTCACAAGAGAAACAACCTCAAGGAGAGGCTTTTGAGCGTAATTTTGTTAGACACAATCTATTAAATATGTAAGACTGGACTTCCACCCTTAATCTGCAGCCCTAGGGGAGAACGCTCTCTTTCTCATGGAAACACAGGGAAAGAGTTGCACTGTGCTGTTTTACGAACTAAAAATCTAGAAGGGGAACATTTTAGGATTTTCACATTTGCATGCTATAGAAATAGCCTACATTTTAGAGCATTGTACAGCTAAGATATTCTGAGGGCAAGTTGACACTGATCATTTTGCTAACAGTTAAGATACGTGGTTAAGCTATGTGGTAGACAACTATATAGATAGATAGGCAGAAAGAAGATTGATATATTAATACTTATACTTGGGTGATAGGTAGAAAGATAGGCAGACAGACAGGCAGGCAGATAAAATATACATACATACGCGCAAAGATAGAGAGATCCATAGACAAACAGACAGATGCACTGTGCATTCAAGGCCAGTATACCCACTGCTGTGCCTAACGAGGAGAACATCTGGGCAAATGGCATTTGGGTCTTCTGTTCTTGAACCTCTTCCTAGAGAATTGGTTACGTTACCATGCCAACCTTGAAAATGTGAAGTCTTCTATTTGTTTCGAGACCTCTGACCCTGGTCAGTGATAGAAAAGGCAGAGACAATCAGGAAATATTCTAACCATGGTGTTGTTTGAAAAAGATCAAAAGGTAGTAAACTGGAGGTCTACTGGTATCACAGTGGTGTCCCAGGAGGTCCCGAAAATGAGCTCAGACTAATAATCTGGTGAGAATACACAGGTAACCAGCGCACAAGGCCGTGCCCGCCTCACCCCCACTATATTTCCCATTGTTTTCCAAGGGAGGGGGAGCCTCCAAAAGAACACAGGGCTTTAGATGACCTTAAAGCTTTCTGGCTCACCAGTCTTTTGGAAGGGCGCTAGCATCAGACTCCAGGCGCTGGAGGCCACTGCTGGCTCACATCCAAATCCGGTGACTTCACCTTGTGGTTAAGGCCGGGAGATTTCACTCCTCAATGCCTCCCTGCCCTCTTTATTCACGTGGCTAGTGACAATTAAACAATGATATCTGAATGATGGTTTAACATGGGGCCCTGCCATATAGGAAGTTTTTGGTCATGTTTCACCAAACAAAAAATGTCACCGCGGGATTGCAGTGCTTGGTTATCTCATCTGTAATGGGACGCCAATAACCACATTCCTGCATTTTTGTGCAGGTTGGAGGTGACAGTGCATATCAGATCCCCAGGGTGTCTGACAGGCCTGGGGGCCATCACAGCTCTTCCCCAGCTTGCCAGCAGTGTCTGTCTCTGAGCAGGATTCTTTTTTTTTTTTTTTTCAGCACTGGGGATCGAACTTGGAACCTCATACCTGCCAAACAGGCACTTAAGCCATTCAGTCAAACTCTCGGCCCTAGTTTTTTGAGGCAGGGTTGCACTATGTAGCTCAGGCTAGCCTTGTACTTGGGTTGTAGCCCAAACTGACCTCGAACTCACAACGCTCCACCTACCTCAGCCTCCTGAGTGCTGGGATTAAAGGCGTGCACCACCACACTCGGCTCTGAGCCGGATTCTATATCCCAATGGGATGCAATAAGCCTGCAGCCTCCTGAGAGGGGGCGGGGCACTTCAAGGGCCCACAGATTGTGCAGCTCTGTTGGAGACCACTGTGAAGGGGCTTTGAGCAGGGTTTAAAATTAACTAATTGGCTTGCTGTTTATCTATGAGCCTGTCCAAGGCCTAGGCCCCTTGCCTGGCGATGGGAGCTGACTCATAGTAAGGAAGCTCTATGAATCACTGGTCCTGGCTGAGGCCTGTAGTGGCCAATGAGGCCAGAGATACCTCAAAGGGCAAGATAAGGTCACCGTCGAAGACGCCTGGCTCAGACTCAAGTAAATAGATAGAGACTGCAGTTGCAAACATTACATATCTGCAGTGTCTCTTTGCCACCATAAATGTCATCATGGAGATAAGACAGTGCTCCTTAATTGGCATAATTTACCACTTGGAGAAGCCTTTCAAGTGACTCCCAAGGTCCTGCTCATTTCCCACACTTTCCTCAGTATCCCCTCTCTTTGTCTGCTTTGATAATAAATATGGGCAATGGAGAGAGGTCTTTGTCTTAGCCCTCATGACAGCCGCAGAGTCAAGAACTCTGCAGGAGCTTTGATCCTCCTGGAGCCCTAAAATCATACCACTTGTCTCATTTATTTAAACCTTCGCCGTGCACTCATTCGGGAGATTGGAGATCTAGGCCGGTCCCCGATACGGATCCATGACAGCCCAGATTTACCACCCTCAAGCTCGGTTTCATGCCCTGCTGTGGCCATGTTGGAATTCGTGATCATACTGAACAAGGAGCCCCAACTTTTAGTTTTCCACTGGCTTTTACTGGTTATGTTTCTGGTCCTGATGACAAGACTGTTTCCAGCCAGGCACAGTTCTTTGTACATAATAGGTTTGCAAAAGGTGTCTGTTGAACTGAATTGGTGGTGCCATCAATGAATAATGAGAACACAGAATTCATTTATTTGTGACTCACCTTTGGGAATGACAGCTCTGCCTGAGGTTAGAATGGTATGTGGCCAGTAGAACTCTGACCAATGACAGAGGTCAATGACAACAATGTTTACTCCAAGCAGATTTTGTACACACGGAAATGGCCAGAGTACTAGTGGTATCTATATCCATAAAAATCAGACAAGAAGATTAATTAAATCTTAAAAATTACCTTTTGGATCTGCTAAAAAGCTGTAGAAACTGTTGATATATTCACTTGTGAAAGGATGGCTTTCAGTGGTTTTAATATTGGCTCAGTTAGCAATTGACTTTAAAAACTTTATTGACCAGCATAAAAAGCCATTTCAAGAGAGAAGAAAGAAATTATAATGCCACTAACCATCACGCATTGTACAAGTTCCTACTGTAAAAGAAAATCTTTTCTAAGCAAATTTTGTTGTTCTGAATCTAAACTTCTTTCAAACACGTGCAAAAGAATCACATACTCTGATGTCTTTCATTCGAGAATATTAATGGATTGTAAAGATGTTTTAATTTTCCTTTGTCTTGTTACTTTAGAAATTCAAAGTGCTAAACATATATGCTTGAGATTCAAAAGAGACTGAAAGGTATAATTTATTTTTTTACTTTATTTTAAAGATAGTAAAATGCAACAAAAGACAACAGAACAATCAAAACAAAGCAGTAGATCTGGCATAGAACTTCAAAGGAGATACTATGAAGACAATAGCTACTATATTGTATCTTGTTATTTTCAGAATAGTTGACCATTCCATCAGGCATAGCAAAAACAAACCAAAAACAAAATACAAAAAAAAATAAAAAATAAAAAATAAAAACAGGATATGAAATGAAAAAAAAACGAAAATTAATCAAAATTAAGCAAAACAATGAGAACGATATTGGGGCTTGAAGACAAGACAGAGGACAATCCCACATATTTGCCACACTGCACAATGTCATCTTCCCAAGAAATGCTCAGACTGCAGGCACCAGGCCTGCAAAATAACAATACAAGCATTTAGTTGCTTTATGCACCTTAGTTGCTATGAACTTAGCCAGTCCTCTGAGCCAGCAGGTGGCTTACAGGGGGTGGGGGCAGTCCTTGATTCGCAGCCCGCACACCAGTAGGCCTATGGGACACACGTCTCTTTCTCTTCCTGGAGTCTGTGCAGTTGTGCACACTCATCAGGGAGGCAGGCGGGTTTTCTTCTGGTTGCTGCCTCTCGGTCCAACATGGCGGGTTCTCAAAAGGCACATCACTCTCTCCTGGGAGTCCGTGCAGTTGCGTACACTTACAAGGGAGGCAGGTGGGTTATCTTCTGGTTGCTGCCTCTCTGCCCAACATGGTGGATTCTCAAAAGACCCATCGTTCTCTCCAGGGAGTCTGCGGGGATGCGCACACTCACCAGGGAGGCAGGCGGGCTTTCTTCTAGTTGCTGCCTCTCTGCCCAACATGGCGGGTCCTCAAAAGGCACATCACTCTCTCCTGGGAGTCCATGCGGTCGCGCTCACTCACCAGGGAGGCAGGCGTGTCATTTTCTGGTTACTGCCTCTCTGCCCAACATCTGAAAGGTATAATTTAGAAAATGACTTTGATTTCTTGATTTTTTATGTGTTCATTGCATCGCAAGACTTAAAAGGACCTATTCGGAGACATTTAAAACAACTGCAATACGGAGTTTGGAGATATATATTCTGTATTCGTCATGTATCTTTGCTTGTCACAAATATCTTAAAACTTGTCTAGCCAGAGAAAATATGACTAACATAAAATGTCACATAACTCTTTTAGAAGTATGCACTCAACGAATTGTAGGAAATTAAAGCTATAGTGATCCTTGGCTATTGCACACTTCATTAAGATACTAGCCTGTCAGCTTGAAGTTCAAAATAACAGAGTTTTCAGTTTTATATGCAGTGAAACAATCGAGTTTTATTCCCTGAGACAAGATTGTGGGAAGGGACTAAGTGGTGAAGATTGGACAACACTGCCATCTGCTGTCCCAAAGTGAATGTGACTTTTAAATACCTGTAGATGAGCTAGGTGACCTTAAAGGAGGTGTTATTAGGCTGCTTTGAGCAAAATTTTGAATCGACGTTTGACAGCTTTTTATCTTTAAAATGTATGCACATGGTCAGAGTCAATATGCAACCTATAGTCTCAAAATTACACTAAATCAATAAAAACCTACCCTTCAGTAACCTGCTGTCTTAGTTACTTACTCCTTATGGGGACAAATATACCCGATACTCACAAGTTAATGGAGGAAAGGTTTATTTTAGCTTAGTTTGTAGATGTATCATGGCATAGTTTCCTGCCTCCAAGGCTGAGTGTCGTGGCAAGGGGCACAGCAGAGGAGAAACAGTCCACAGCAAGGCAGTCAGGAAGCAACAAGCAGTGCACATTCCTTTCCCTTTTTATCCCAATCAGGCTACAAGCCTATTGGCTGGTGCCACTCACACTGTCCAGTCAGTCATAAAGCCATTCAACCACACCCAGAACTATGCTAGTAGAATTAGTGGACTGATCCAGTATAACACATCCATGATCCAGCCACCTCCTAAATGCCCCACCCATGAATACATGAGGCGTCAGGGGGACATCTAGATATAAGCCATAACACCTGAATATCAATGATAAAATTAATGTTTGAGTGAGTGGATTCTTGTGAAAAAAGAAAAGAGAGAGGGATTCAGTCTTTGGGTACAGGGAAGTTAACCAACTCCAACCCAAACACTGAAAAGAACTGAAAATGAAATGGGCAAAAATTTCATGACCACCACCAGAACTCCTGTCTCCAAATCTAGTGGATGGTGAGACAGCACAAGAGAGAAAGTTCTCTAACAATCTTAGCAACAACAGTAATAAAAGGACAACCAAGCTGGACTAAAATCCAGAGTTTGGAGGGCAGAGAGGGGAGAGAGGTCCACACCTGGACCATGGTACCTTACCTCCCACCCAAGATTCAGCAGACATGCCATCTTGTCAAGGGGTCAGACTGAATGAGGACCCTTAGACGTAGACTCTCAGAGACAGTCGACATTGTTAAATAAACACACTCGAGCTGGACTCCCCACTGGGAGACATGAAGTTAGACAACTCCAACCCGGGGACTCAAAGAAACTGGAACAGAATGGGGTAAAATGTCACAGCTTGACAGCGGTGCACCTGTTCCCAGATTCAGCAGGTGCCGAGACACTGGGAGAGAGAAGGTTTCCCTGACACAAACAATTTGAATAACATTCATAACAATAACCCACCTATGTTTCCCATGTACAATGGTAGTTCAATATATGGAACATTCAGTGCCCTACCCATGATTGTCACTGACACCCAGCAATGCTTAACCCTAACCCCCACCCTAAGTTTTTCAAACCCCAAAAAGGAAACAACTTCCAAACCAGACTTACATATCCTGACAAACTAGCTTACAAACTTGATGGAGAAATAAGGAATTTTCATAACAAGCACAACCTAAAGAAATTCATGACCACCAAGCCAGCATCCCAAAAAATTCGCACACACATCTTACAAAGACACAGTGAAGCTAACAATGACAAAAGGTCTAATAGAAGGAATCCACCAGCCAGGGTGAGCAGTTAAGTCGAAGGGAATCAGAGGAAATCGGCAGCAGGAAGATAGCGCACTGACAGGAATAACCGAATGCCTTTCAGGAAGAGCCCTCACTGGGAGTGGTCTCAGTTCCCCAGTCAAAAGACACGGATTGCCAGATGGATCAAGAAACAAAATCCAGTGGTGTGCTGTGTACACACATTTGATCCAAAAAAGTTCATAAATTAAAAATCAGAGGATGGAAAACAATATTACTTTCAATGGTAACCCAAAAACATGCAAGAGTAGCTGTCCTACCTTCAGAGAAAGTGGACTAAAAGTCAGAAACAAACTTAACTGGCAAAGTAGGTCACTACATGTTGACTGAGGGAACGATTCAACAGGAAAATATAACACTTATAAAAATATATATGCACCCAACACGGGAACACTCAGCTTCATAAATACAAACTACTGCACATACAAGATCAAATAATCCCCACATGGTTATAGGGGAGAACCGCAATAAACCACTGGCACAAATTGATCAACTAGATCAGAGAGTCAACAAAGAAGTATCAGTTGAAACAAATCTTCCAACAAATGGACTTGACAGATACCTACAACAACAGAATACACATTCTTCTCAACAGCGCACGGAACTTTCTCCAAAATAGACCACATAGACAACTTAGCACAGCTAAGTAAAAGCAGAACAACTGAAATTATCCCAGGCATATTTTCAGATCATCGTGCAATGAACCTATAAGTCAATGGCTAATAACACTACAGAAAATATGAAAATGCGTGGAAATTAAACAATACACTTGAATAATCGATGAATCAAGGAAGAAACTAGACAGTTGCTTCAGTCAAGTGGCAATGCCAGTACAACTTGCCAGAACTAATGGGACACAATGAAAGCATCCTCAGGGGAAGCTTATGGCTGTGACTATCCACACCAGGAAAACAGCCCAACTAAATAACCAAATGATACACCTCAAGATCCTAGAAAACTGAGAACAACCTCAAATTAAATCTACTATGATAAAGGAAATTTTAAAAATCATAGCAGAAAGTAGTGAAATAGAGACCAAACAACTTACAGAGAATCAATCAGTAGAAGAGCTGATTCTTTAAATAAAGACACCAAATATACAAACCCTTAGCCTATCTTACCAGAAAATGCAGAGAAAAGACAAAAATCACTGCAAGTAGAGATTAAAGCGTTAAAGTCATAATGGACACCCCCAAATGCACAATAATATTAGCAACTATTTTTAAAGAAATGTGTTCCAATAAAGTGGAGATTTCACAAGAGACGGACAGGTTCCTGGATATATATGAACTACCCAAACCAGGAAGATACAAAAACCTTGAAGAACCCCAAAAGAGGCAGTGAAATTGCAGCAGGAATGAAAAACCTAACAACCAAGAAAATTCCAGGTCCCGATGAATTGGCTGCTTAATTCCGCGAGAACTTCAGAGAATACCCACTGTCAAAACTCCTCAAACACTAATGAAATTGAATGGGAAGGAGTCCTCCCAAATTCATTCCTGGAAGGAAGCACCAGGTAAGGATCCAACCCAAAAGGTGAACGATTGGTCAGTCACATTTTGGACCCAAATACAAAATTCCTCAACAGGCTACTGGCAAACAGAAGGCAACAAATCATCCAAACGATCGCACACAAGGACCCAGTAGGCTTCATCCCAGGGACATAAGGATGGTGCAACCTCTACAAATCAATAAACATAATACATCACCTAAAGAGACAGAAGGACAAAAATCACATGACCATCTAAATAGATGCAGGAAACGCTTTTAATGATACCCAGCATCCATTCATGATAAGAATCCTTAAGAAAATAAGTATAGAAGGATCTTATGCCAACCTGATAAAAGGCATTTAGGACAAATGTACCACCGATGTCATACTCAATGGAGAAAAACTGAAAGTTTTCCCTTTAAAATCTGGAACAACACAAAGACGTCCACTACCACCGTTCCTGCTCAATATGACAGCACACAGAAAGAAACAAAGGAGTTACGACTAGGAAAGGAAGAAGTCCAATTATCATTATTTCCAGATGGCATGACACTACCTAAAAGACAGAAAAATCCCACCACAAGACTCCTACAATTAATAAACAAATTCAGCAACATAGAAGGATACAACATCAACACACAAAAATCAGTAGCATTCATGAAAAGCAATAGTAAAGTCACCAAGAAAGAAGTTAGTAAGAAAACTACATTCACGATAGCACCAAGCTAGATTAAATGCTTAGGAATTAACCTAACCAAGGAACTGACAGGCCTCTGCAGTGAAAATCACAGTACTCTGAAAAAGGGGATCAAATAAGACATCAGAAAACTGATGTCCCTTGATCCTGGTGAGGCAAAAATAATATAGTCAAAAGGGCCAAACTTCCCAAAACTGGTAAACAGATTTAATGCAATTTCCATGAAAATACTAGTAGCACTCCTCCCAGAACTAGACAAAGCACATCCTGGACACAGAAGAGACCCAGCCCACGTAAAGCAATCCTGGGTAGCAAGAACAAAGTGGTTGGCACTATGGCCCCAGAATTCAAGTCTCTTTGCAAAGCTAGGATGATAAGACAGCACGGTACTGGCACAAAAGCAGACGTGGATCATCGGAACGGAACGGAACCTCAGGCACTTTCGGCCATTTGATCTTTGCTAAATGGGCCAAACACACCCACTGGAGGAAACACAGCTACCTCAGCAAGTGGTGCTGGGAAAACTGGTTATCCACATGTCGACTGGATCTAGATCCATGTATCTCAAGATGTCTTTAAAATAAAGTCAAGGGGAGAGAATCAGGAAGCCGCAGCACCCTCTCACGCACCAGCAGCAGTCAGGCCAGCCAGGAAAGAATCAGGAAGCTTCAGCTGGCCCTTGGGCAAGGAAGGAAGATGCCCCCCTCCCCGCCACACACACACACACACACACACACACACACACACCCGCTGCAAGCAACTGGCTGATTCAAAGGAATGCAGGCTGAGATGATAGCAACTGAAGTAAAGAAAGAATGTAATGCTTGTATCATTTGATTGACTTTGCAGACCTAAAGCCAGTAGTCTGAGCATACTATTTAGAGGATACCAGTATGCAATAGAGTAACCAGTGTGGATTTCCTACTGGCTTGTTTTTGCCAATATCATTCTCATTGTTTGGTTTTGTTTTATTTCCTGAAAATAAAATAAAAATGTATCAAACATCTACATTTTAAAACAGAAGCACTTAAGCTGCTGGAAGGTAAATTAGGTAAAACTCCTGAAGACATAGGCGTAGACTGCCATGTCCCATGCAGCTCTCCACGTTCCCAGGGTGAGGATGGTGAGAGGATGGAGAAAAGGGACCAGCGGGCAACCGTGACCCGCTTCTGCCTGAAGAAGCCAGATCGGTGGTCGCCCATTACGCCCTCATGGCAGTTCGGGATACTTCTTCAGGGGGGGAATGCTATAGGCAGCTGAGTTGAATAGAAATATTATAGGCAGGCAGGCAGGGCTAGGCTCCTGAAGGAGCCAGTGCAGATCAGATACCTTGCAACAGTGGGGGTAAACAGACGCCTCTGTGGGCCAGATCTCAAGACAAGGGACAAAACAAATGCAGCCACACCCTAAAGATAAACATCAGGGACTGGTATTCTAAATAGGTATCCATCACCTTGAGGAAGCCAGAAAGAGCCATTAACCCAACTGCCTTCTGGAAAGGACCCTGTTCTCTATTCATGCCCCCTCTCTATGTGACTGGCTTCCCCATCGGATCTCCATTTAATCAGTTTTACCGGAGCACTTACACTCGTAATCTTATTGGTTGACCATGGTCTGTCCCATCTCATGCCCTCCTGCCTCGTGAGTTCCCATTTTTCCCCACCCGGGACCCACCACACCTTCTGGTTTTGCTCTATAAAAATCCCCGGAAAAGACAGGATCCTTGGCAACCCACTCGGGACCCCTTCTGTCTCTCTCTCTCGGATAGAAGCTCTTTCTCTCAATAAATATACTCTGCTCATAAAAAAGGAAAGAATGAGTCGGAATACAGAAAACTGAGGCAGTGTGGAGCCCTCTCTCCTGACGGGAAGTATGAAGAAGCAAGGGGAGAGACTGGAAGGAGCGAGAGGAAGGAGCAAGAGAGGCTCCAAGGTCTGCAATGCATTTATTGATACACTTGGGACATTGAGTAGCAGGCGAAACCTCCCCACCTAGGAGTTTAACCACGTGGCTTGCCTCAGGCACCCAGTGTTCTTGAGGTTAGAGAAGTTTATCCACGTGGCTTGCCTCAGAGGGTTGTCTGTTCTTGAGACTAGCCTTGCTCCAGGCCCTGCACGTGATCCATCTTCTGCTTCAGCTGCTCCCCACAGTAGGCAAGGAATTTCTCAACAGAACTCCAATTGCACAAGAAATAACTTCAAGAATCAGCAAAAAGCATGCTATCAAATTAGAAAGCTTATTCACAGCAAAAGAAACCATGAGCAGAGTAAAGAGACAACCTAGAGAATGGGGATAACAGTTTGACAGAGAACTAATACATAAAATATCAAAAGAGCTAAAAAATGTTCCACATCTTTGGCCATTTGAGAAGTGCAGATGAAAACAGTACTGAGATTCCATACTGCTCCAGTAAGAATGTCAAGAAATCCAATAATAACAAATGCTGGAGAGGCCGTGGGGAAAACAGAATCCTTCTACATTGTTGGCGGGAATGTAAACTAGTCAAAGCACTACAGAAATCAGTGTGGAGATTCCTTTAAAAAGTAAAACCAGAAATCCCATTTAACCCAATTTTCCCCCTTCTAGGTATCTTCTGAAAGTGTTCA
>RJWM01041618.1:0-14791 GCA_004363535.1 Dasyprocta punctata | reverse complement strand
CTTTGATTATTGGGAATCTTCCTTTCTGATGTACATGACTTTTTCTATTTTGTTCTTGACTATTCTACCTACATCCATCAATACAATATTGAGTGGAATTTTCACTATCAGGTGTGACGTTAACCATGGGCACGTCATATATATGTATGTTGTGCTGACGTACCATCTTACTGTTCCTAAATTGTTCTTCAGAGTTTTGCTTTCAAGAAAGAATTTTTCAATGCTTGTATGGATCTATTGAGATGATCATACTTTGTCCTTTGTTCTGTTAATGTGGTCTATCATTTTATTGTTACCTATATGTCAAACTACTCTTGAATACAGGGATAAATTCCATTTGATCATGATATATGATCCTTTTAATGTATGGTTGAACTGAGTCTACTAGAAGTTTTTTCAATATATTTGTATCCATATTCTTAACAAAGTTTGTCCTGTCATATAATTTTCTTGGGGTATTCTCATCTGGCTTTGGTATCAGGATTATGTTGACCTCATGAAATAAGTTTAGAAGTGTTCCTTCCTCTTCACTGTTTTAGCAGAGTGTAAGAAGATTTGGTGACAAGTTTGTTTGCTTGTTTGTTTGTTTTAGAAAACACTAGTAAACCAGTCAGGTCTTAAAATGTTTTCAGAGGAGATATTTGATTACAGATTCAGCACCGTTGTTATTTTTGTGGGAGACAACTTGAGCGGGTCCCCTTGAACGCAGAACAATTGCTGTAACTTTGATTATATCGAGACTTATTTCCTTAGGTTGATATATACAGAGCTGACCCTAATGCCCTCTTGTTAGAGACCTTGATTAAAAGATTTAACAATCGAACCAAGAGGATGCTTGGGTTGATTATTGCAGGGATTACTTTCCTAGTTCTTTTGATAGCCACCATGGCTATTGACTCCACAGCACTAACACATTCAATACAAACTGCTCACTTTGTAGATAATTGGACAAGAACTGCTAATAAGAGCTGGAAAATTCAGAGAGAGATTGATATAAAGTTGCAAACCCAAGTAAACATTCTAGAGACCTCTGTCCTATGGGTGGGAGATCAGATTAAAAGTTTACAGTTACAACAAGTTTTAAAGTGTCACTATAATATAACACATTTTTGTATCACCCCACTGCCATATAATAAAAGCCTACATCCTTGGGGGAATGATTAAAAGGCATATGCAAGGAGCAATTCATCAGAATATTACTATGGATATAGATGCTCTTCAGAGACTAGTGCTGTCCATGTCACAACACACAGCTACTTTTGATACACAAATTAAGGTTTGGGATAAGTTTGCTGATGCTATAGAACAACTAAATCCATTTGTGTACCTCAAGGCTCACTTTTGGTATTATATTGGAATTAGTGTTCTCATTTTATTCTTTATAATTTTTCTCATTAAAGCCTGTCATAGAGGATTCACTACCCAAAGACGACTAGAGGCCAGGCAACCATGACTAACCCTGCTGCAGCTACAAGACAAGAAAGGAAGAGATGTGGGAGACAACTTGAGTGGGTCCCCCTGAATGCAGAACAATTGCTGCGACTTTGATTATATTGAGACTTGTTTCCTTATGTTGATATATACAGACCTGACTATGTTATTTCCTTCTCTCTTCAATTGGCCCTAAGCATTGCAAATAAGGCTAGCTGAGGTACTGATATGTAATCTTTAAAGCCATCTGACAGTGTCCTGTTGCCTCCCATAGTGGTCTCTGTAAAATATATAGGCACAGTGGGATGGCAGAGCCAGTGAGCTCCAGGAATATCAACTGGGGATGAGCCTCAAAAAAGAGGTTGTGAGTTCCCAGGGCATAAAGTTTGCATATCAGAAACTAAAGCAGCAGCCTCCTAAAACAATCCACTTGCTCTCTTGATTGGGTTGTGCAAATTGATCCCCCTGCATATCTTTATCTGCATTTTGCAGAGATACCTTTCTCACTACTTTGTTAGCCAGCTCAAGTTACTCACACAGTTCCCGCCATCCTCACTGTCACTCATCCTCAAGCCACCTCCTTGCTTCACTAGTTAATAAATTCTGGGAGAGGCCTAGGATCAAGGCCTTTGTACGTATGTCCTCATAAGGATTGGACTTAGGACCTGTTGGCTGCCCTTAACCTTGAATATGTCTCGGAATTTTTACTCTCGCCGTAGGTTGAATTGGGGATGGTAGATTGGAATTATTTTGCCAGGATTCCAATAATGTCTCTGTGGATTTATAAATATAACTTCTTAGATTGTGAGAAAAACTAGACAAAGGATTTCAATACTTGGATTACCGTACTCAATATTTGGGGCTACAATAGTTTTATCTGTTCAGATTTTGTATTTGTTCATGGTTGCATATTTCTAAGAATTTATCCTAATCTAAATTATTCAGTTTGCTGACATGGAATGTTTATATTAGCCTTTCATGATCCTTTATATTCTGTAGTGCCATTTGTAATACTTCCTCTTACATTTATTTTTTTTAATAATCAAGCTATCTGTCAATTTTTTTAAGTGAGTTCCTTGTTTTATTGGTATTTTCTATCTTTTTGCCTATATTTCATTTACTTTTGTTTTGATTTTTGTTATTTCCTTTCTTCTGCTATCCTTGGGCTTATTTTATTTTTCCCTATCTCTTTAAAGGTTAACTCTTGATGTGATGATCTTATGTGTGTCTATGTGTGTGATGCTGTATTTTATCTCTGTTATGTCTACATCCATGGTTTTCTTTATAGTTATCATGGAGTTTACATGAAACATCTTATCATTGTGTTCATTTTTTTTAAAGCTGAGAAGAGTGTTTGACAGTAAACAAAACCCTATTAACTTTAATTTCTCTTCCCTTACACTTTGTTATTGATGTCACAATTAGTATCTTTTATTTGTGTGTCCATTAACAAATTATTGTAGGTACAGTAACTTTTAATCCTTGTGCCTTTAAAATATTGTTCAATTAAAAAGTGATTTACATACAACTAGCAGAGTATCAGAACATTTTATGGTGTAAATTACCAGATCCTTGATGTAATTTTAGATGAATTATTTTGAATTATTTTTCAAGCAGTTTACATTCACATTTCTTTATATTTAGTTTTATACTTTATTTATTTTCACATTGTTAGTTAGTACCCTTCTGTTTCAATTTAATGAACTCCTTTCAGCATTCCTTGTAAGGCAGGCCACTGTGATACATTTCCACAGCTTGCTTTGTCTAGTCAAGTCTTTATTTCTCCAGTTTTGAAGAACACTCCTGCTGAGCAGTGTTTTTGGTTGGCAGGTGTTTTGTTTTGTTGGTTTTACTTTTGGTTTTCTATTTCAGCACTTGGAATACATTATTCTGTTATTTCCTATCTTCCAGTATTCAGATGAGAAATCTGATGATAGTCTTTCATATGTTCCACTGTATGTAAAAGGGTACTTATTCTTGCTACTTTCAAATTGTCTCTTTATATTTGATCTTTGAGACTTTGTTTATAGTATTTCTTAGTGAAGATTTCTTTATGTTTAATCTATTTCAGGTTCACTGGGCTTCACGAATCTTCATGATTTCTATCTCTGAATTTGATTCTTTTTTGTCACTATTTATTTAAATAACCTTTCCTCTCTTGTCTCCTTTCTGTGCTCCTTTTGAAATCCACACTGGTTATGTATTGCGTACATATTGGACTTGATGATGTCCCATGAATTTCATAGGTTTCCTTCACACGTTATTATTTTTTGTTTTTTGTTAGAATTGTCTTTCAGTTCGCTAATTTTGCTGCTGGATTGATTCTATTGTTGAAGCTTTCTTTAGAATTTTTCAGTCATTTGGTTTCTCACGGCCTGTACCTGTGTTTGGATATTTTATGATTACCTATCCCTTGACAAACTTCTTATTTTGTATTTTTAATTTTATTTACTTGTCTATCTGTGTTCCCTTATAGCTTACTAGAGTTCTTTAAGATAACCATTGTGAATCCTTTGTCAAAGTGTGTCCTCATTTCCATAATACCAGTAGCTATAATATTATTTTGTTCCTTTAGTAGTGCCAAATTTCCTTATTATAATTTTTGTGGACTCGCATTGCTGTTTGTGCCCTTGGAGAACTAAGCTCTTCGTTAATTTTTACCGACTGGCTATGGCAGTGAAAATGCTTCATCAGTCAGCCTGTTTAGAGATTCAGGGTGGCCAGGAGGTTGGATCTATGGGAAGGCTTGCTGTTGGGGTGCTCAGATGAGTTAGGATGGTGTCTGGGGTCAGCAGGTATTTGGGGTAAAGCCTAAGTCCACAGAGACCTGCTTGGTTCTGAGATCAAGGGCTAGGTTGACTCCTAGGTCCATTGGGGTGGACCTGGAACTTCAGGCAGTGGAAAAAGATCTGAATCTTCAGATTGAAAACACAGGCCTGAAGCCTGGGTCTATGTGACTTATGCTGGATCCATATGACAGTCACTGAGGCTGGCCCAGGGCATCGGCCCCTGCACAAGTGTGAACTGGGGTAGACCTGTACTTTGGGAATTCTGGAATAGATGTTGACCCTGGGGATATTGAATCTTTGTGCTACAGGGATTGGCCTGGAGCCTAGGGCTTCAGAAACTACTCAGGTGGGTTTAGAGCAAGAATCTATAGAAATTGTCCAGGAGTCTGGGGTCATAGAGCCTAGACTTACAGTGGGGCAGGGCTGGAAGCTGGGTCTTCAGACATCAGCTTGGAGTCTGGGGCCATGGGAGCTGGCACCAGAGTCCTCTGTAGTGGACTTCCTGCTGTGTCTGTGGTGAAGTCAGGTCCTCACTTCACTCTGTTTCTCCCATGAAGACACCACCCAGGCTTAAGTGAAGAGTGGTACGTGTTAGTTGAAACTATTCTTTCTATCCTCTTCACTGTGTCTTTTCTAATTTCCGTATTCCACAAGGTCATGATTCTCTAAGTGGAAATCTTTACTTCTCATGAATATATTCTTATGTATGGATATTTCTTTAAATTGATTTTTTTGTGAGAAGACAAATACTGAAAATCCCATTTCTACCAAATTTCTGGCATCAGTCCTGATATTTATATTCTCTATTTTTCTTGAGTTTACAACTGCAACTACAAAGGTGATCACAGGGCATTAGCATGTTCACTTTGGTAAGTATTGCCAAAGTTTTCAAAAATGATTTCTTATGTTTATAACTCCACCAGCAATGTAAGAAATTTCTATTTGCTGTATTTACAACTATATTATTGAATCAATATTGAACATTGAATTAATACTCTTCTTTACACCATTGCTCACATTATGTAGAATAATGTCCTCATTCTTAGGGTATACAGGTTGAAGTATTTAGAGATGAAGTCATAATGTTTGAAATCTAATTTTAAGTGGTTCAGCAAAAAAAAAAATCATTGTTGAATAGGTGGATGGATGAATAAATAAATAGTTATATACTTGTCTGTTAGTATTATCTAAAGCTGGCACTTTTCAAAATGTTTCTCACTATTTTACTTGCTCCTGATACCAACATTGTGGTTGTGAAGGGAAGGTAATTCCTATCTTTCTATACGCACAGAGGTAAAGTTCCAGAAAGTTTATGTAAACTCACATTGAACAGTTAGGATTGGATTAAATATGATGCTGACAAATATTTTATTCATTAACCAACATTTATTAAGTGCTTCCACATTTCTGAACCTTGCTTGGTACTTCCTGAACATCCTGGTTTTATTATTGTTATTGCCAATAGGGAAGCAATGGTGTGGACACACATATACACACATATGAAGAGTAAGAAGAAAAATCAGATAAGGATGAAAAACTAAACTTTAAGAATATGATTTCAAATAAACAGATATCTATTTATCATACCCAAGAATATTTAGCTCTCTTTAAAGAAGTAAAGTGAATATACATAAAGCCAATCAAATTAAAGAAATTTCATTAATGTTTTTCCTAACAGAATAATATACTCAATAGTCTTCTTTGTAGAATCATGAGATAAAATTTGAAAAACTGAAGAAAAATTTGCCCTCAAAAACGTATTTTCGGAGATAATAAAGACTGCATAACTAAGGAATCCAACATTTTAAGTGAAATATTAAATTTGGTATAGAGGTGTATCAGACTATATGAAAAGCTGTTATAAAATATGTGTATCAGATGAACGATAGAGATAGTATGGTACATAATGGTCAAAAACTAACAAATTTTACATGATATTGAATTCCTAGATTTCTTTTACTTTTCATTGCTTCTGCAAAATGTTCTGGATCTTTCTCATAAATTTCAAGATACTTAAACTACATTCTTATTTGATATGAATGAAATTAATAGGAATTTTTGCCTAAGTATGGACATGTAACTAAATATTAAATGCCTTTGTTACTGTTTGGCTCAAGGTTGCTGATTCCAAGCTCCTACATATCACTTCCTTGTTTCCTTAATTACAGTTCCTTAGTCTTTACTTCCATAAATTCTACTTGGATATGTTATAGTTCCTTCCTTATGTACTTTTAATCCCCAATTCTTTTTTCTTGATAGTTACCTCCAATATGAATTATTCCTATAATGTGATGATAATAAAACAATGTAATATAAGAATGATAAAACCAAGCTAAAAGTACCTAAAGAGCTGTTATGAAGCTTGCAGAGTCAATACAGGATTTTTTGTGTTGTTTTGTTTTGTTTGCTTAGAAAAGGAAAGATGAAGGACTAGGTGGAAAAAACTTCATAACCTAATAATAATTAGCAAAATATATCTTGTGACCTCTAGTGACATCATAGATTGATTTGGAAATGAAACCTACTCTAGAAGAGATCATGCTAAAGAGGTAAGAGTAAGGTATGACAGATTTCTGTGAAAAAAAATCAGTGAAAATATGGAAAGACTGATGAAAATGGTGATAAAACTTAGCTAGTTCTAGTCTAAAAGAAGAGGTTGCAGATTGACAGAGGCCTATAAAACGTACAAATTCAAAATGAACCTGAAAAGTCAGAAAGCTGATCAAAGAAGTAAATATTACACACAAAAATTTACACCCAAACCTTGCTTTAATAATAACAAATGAAGTAATAGTTTCTTTAGATTGATACTGAATAATAATTTATACAAGCTATTGGTTTAGCTGTGTGTATATATATAAAATAACATTTTATGCAGCATAAAATTTTGTTATTAATCTATGCCAAGAATTCACATGTAAAATGCAAACAGAAAAATTACATATTGTTAATTTTTTTAATAATAACCATGTGGGGAAAATGATATTACCCTGGTTTAATATAAAAGCAAAGAAAAGATATTAAAATTTGGTTATTTTCTCAGGTAGTTTAGTTTCAACTTTCACTCTATTTTCTGTGTACTTTTGACCTTCAAATTCTGCAGTATTATGTTTTTAGAAAGGATAGTTTCACTAAAGAATTTATCTATGAGAAAAACCTTGAATTAGATCAAGTTACAAAAGAAAATTTCTCATTCAAAAGCAATCTGCACTAAAAGCTAAACAAATGAGGTTTTTCACTTTTTCTCTGTTTTTAGCTTATACTATTTTTATTCAACATCTTCTCTTTCCTCAGTCATCTCTATGCTGCGTTTAAACCCACTCAGTAAAAATACTCAGTTCAAAATATTATGGTTATGTTATAAAATTTCACTTAGTTTCACTTTTATGAAAATCTCAGTATATATATAAAATACAAAATAAAAACAGGTAATAAGAAAAAGAGAAAGAAAAAAGGTATTTTAATCCATCAAGGACAATGTATCTAAAAGTCTGTCTTAACACAATACTCTTAACATGTTTTATGTTTTTGGCCTACTGGTCTGATTTTCAAACTGTATACATGACAATTAACTTTATAAGGTCTTATAAGATAAATGATACTGATGCTGGAAAAAAGGGGGTAGAAGGATGGGGGAAAGGGGAGTGAAATGTGTTATGTACATGTAGCAATACTCTACAGTGAATGTAATCAGTATGTCCTGTAAACATGTACTAAAAAAAGTAAAAAACAATAAAATTTCCGTTTGGTTCTTTCTTTTCTATTTTTCTGTTGAGATTTTCTGTCTTATCAAACACTATTTCTTTCCCATATTAGGGATCATATTTAACTCATATGAAACTCAAATTTAAACTTCCAAATCCAATCCCTAATTTTTGCAATCTATTTTGGAGTTAACTTCTCGATGTTGTTTTTTCCCTTGAAAATAGTCACATTTTCAGGGCTCTGTGAATATCTTCTAATTTTGAATTATATCATGGATATTGTCAACGTTTTGTGTGGAGCCTGAGTTCTTTTATATTTTTCTGAAGAATGTTAATGTTTACACTTTAACTTCACTAAGACAACTAAGCATCAAACTTCAGATATTTTTATATGGATAAAGATTCAAAACTTAGTTCATGTCTTTTATTATTGACTAAAAGCTATAATGAGTCAGTTTCTTGTCTATATGGTTGTTTTATCAAGATGGGAATCATTTACACACCAGGTTGCCCTTCTCTGGCCCTATCCATCCAGGATGCTCCCCCATATTCTGGTGGTATGATGGTCTCATGTTCATTCTCAGGTCAAAAAGAATGTTTTTTATTAGCATTTTTGCTACTCCATACCGCATTGTAAGAGCCCGCTTTCAGTCTAAAACTCCAAAAATGGACAATTTATGACATTCAGTCATTTCTGCAAAGTTTAATTTCCTCTCCTCTGGCTTACTCACTCTCAAATGCTCCTCGGTAGCTCTTTCTTTTTTCTTTCCTTCTTTCTTTTTTCTTTCTTTCTTTCTTTCTTTCTTTCTTTCTTTCTTTCTTTCTTTCTTTCTTGATTGCTTGCTTGTTTGCTTGCTTGCTTTGTTTTCTCCCAGGATTATTTATAGGTATCTTCAGAAAAAATATTAGGATCTTAACCTGCCATATTAGAAATGAAATTTTCCACATATTTTAATTAATTCTATTCACATTGCTTTGAATAGTTTGTATTTCTTAATTTACTTAAATAATATAGTCAATAATGCTTTAAAGTTTAGTAATACAAGCCTTTCAGGAAACATGCTTTATAAGTTTTGAACTAAAAACTCCAATAATTAGCTTGTTTGTATTTCATTTCTTAATTTTTCATTTCCTAATTTTTATATTAACTATAAAAATAGATAAGCAATTTAAGCCAATAATAGTTTATTGGACAATTCAATCTGAAAAAAAAAAGCATTTGAAACACATTTCTCTATTAGAGTACTGTTTCCTCTACAATTTATCTCATTCACCAAACAAAAGTAGTAACTAGAATACAGTAGGTGGCTACAGGAAGATAGGTCTGAAACAGATAATCCTTTCAATTTAAAATTCACTTATACTCCTTCAGTATCCCATGATAAACTAAAAAGTGTAATGAAATTTTGAATACTCTTGGTTGTCTCCATGAAAATCTCCAGTTTTCTTCTTTGTGGAGCAATAAGGATTGTTTAGGAAAATCATTACTGAGACTATTCATGCTAATGTATTTGGTCTCCTTGAAATGAATTCTTTTTTTCAAAATGAATTGTTACAGTTAACCACATTGCTTGTTGGAAGACACAGTGTTTAGATCATAAGATACAGTAGCTATTGAAAGAATAATTTTTGTACAGTGGGAATATGAAGACAAGAATATTTTATTTGCATTAAAATTCAAGTACATGGATAAAAATAATAATTGAAATTAACACTAAAAATTGCAACTATTTTATTTCACTGCTGTTACCCTAAAGCCAATTCAAAGTAACTCTAACATTTTGTTTCAAAAAGCTCAGGTAGCAAGTTTCTCTGTCATATCTCATTTCTCTGTCATATCTCATCTCTAAATACTTTCTCTATTTAGTTTATCTTTGTCATTACCAAGTCTCTTTTCTACAGTTGTTTCTTTTACCGCTGTTTCTAGACACAAACTTTTATCATATTTTTCCCGATCCAAAAGAATGATGTGACTATTGAAATCTTTGAGCTAATATGTGGAAGCATTATATTTAAATGCTTGTATATTTCTATACAAACATCTAAATTAAGGCTATAAGCAAATGTAATGCAAATAAAGAATTTTTATGTGTTGAGCATGAAATATTCTGTTCAAAAGGAAAAAGAAAATAGAGAGAGATACACATTTAAGGGAAGAAGAAGGGAATAGGTCAGTAGATAGAAATTCTTCCAAATAAGATAGAAAATAAGAAATAATGGAAATTCCAGTTATTAGAGTGTCAGAACTCTGGCTTTACCTTTTGATTTTCTGCTTTTTTGTTAAATAAATATGAAATGATTCATCATATCAGTGATTATTACAGAAGATCTATGAAAAAGAAAAAAATTATTTAATTTATTTTAAAGTAGCACCAATAATCTAATTTCAAAATAATATGATGAATACCTAGTTACAAAATATTATAGTTTCATATCTAAGCACATATGTGACATTAAGATGCATAAATTTCATCTAAATTAACAGCAAAGGGTGTCCTACATTGATATGTATATAGCATGATCTATATATCTTTTTTTTGTTGTAATATGAACACTACCAATGTCCATAATTTATACTTTTATGCTCATTAGTTTCATTTTTCTTTCTTTTTGGTTGTTTCTGAAAACTATTTCTTATGAAACTGATTTTAACTCACTTAAATATAAAAAATTATTTGTGTTACTTTTATTGTGTTTTGCTTTTCAGTCAAAAATCCTCTATACAATATTAAATACAAGCACTGGTTATTTAAAGATTAAAATATAACTTTTTTTAAACGTGAATTTCAAAAATCGTAAAATCTTATTATCAACCCTACTTCAAAAGGGAGAAATGTATTGCTTTGGTTATTTTTCTCTTGTTGCTGAGACAAAATCCCTGACACCCAAAATTAGGGAAGAAAAGGTTTATTTAGCTCACTGTTGGTGGAGTCTCAGTTCATTATCAGCTGGCTCCAAGGCAGGGTGGCATGACACTGGGATAATACTTCAGGGCAGCAGCCAGAGCAAAAAGCAACCAGAGTAAAAGGAGGCAAGAGCAAGCCACCTTTTCTCCCTTAGATTGTACACAGGACACCCCCTCCCTTCGGGGGCGTGTAGCATTCACAAATCTCCTTGCCTTTCTTTGCACAGGATGAGGATATTTACAAAGTAAATAAAAACCTGGCTCCCTGCTGAGTCTCTCAGTTAAACTTCTAACTTTCTCAGATTGGCACAACCAACAGGTAACTACTTATGCTCTACACCCTAGAATGTAGAGCTGCTAAATTACTTAAGCTTCTAGACTTCTCAAGTTGACACAGTGTATAAACCATAACAATCTACCCCTTGTCTACTTGGCAACCAGACACTTTCTTTAAATCAGTCTCCAGATACAAAAGCATGCTTATTCTTAACATTTTGCAACTTTAACATTGTAACACATCTTAACAATCCTTAAGAACCAGCATTAAGTCTATCAAGATTGTATTACATTAGGAACAACTTTTGTCCTTGGACCCCCAAAGACTCATGCACATCCCTTTATGCAAAAGGCATTTAGTTCATCTGCAAGAGTTGCCAAAATCCTAACAGTTTCAGCATTGCTGAAAAGTCCAAGTCCCAAATCTCCTCTGAAATCTATGGCAAACTCTTAACTGTAACTCCCTGTACAAATGAAAATGAGGTTAAACACTTCCAACATATAAAGGCACAAGATAAACATTACCATTCCAAAAATTACAAACAAGGGGACACAAAGCATTGGAACCAAAGCAAGTTCAAACTCCAGCAGGGCAAACGTTAAGTCCTGGAGTGCCATGTGCACCATTTGAGACAATCTGTGGCAAATTGTGAGCTCCAAATGGCTTGAGCAATTCCACCCCTGCAGCACTTCCAAGTGTTTTAACTCCCATAGCTTTTCTCTTGGGCTGTCTTTGCTCTCTCATTGCAGGTTTCCTGAGATGATCAACGCTCCTGGCTTTTCCAAACTTCTGAGTTCTCCATTGCACTGTTGACTTCACACTCACAGCTTCACACACGGCCCTCTCAGGAGCACACTGCTGGGCCTCCCAGGCCTTCTGAAGTTGTGGTGGAAGCCTTTTAATCTCAGAGGCATTGCACGACGTGGATGATGCCAAGGTCTGCTGCCAGCTGGAGCAGTAGCCAGGCTCTCCTCCTCTTGGGTGTAGGGGTTGAGCACCTGGATTGCTGGGTACCCTGACCCTGATTCTGAGGAACAGATTCTCTGGGCTGTCTCCATTCTGGAACCTGGTGTGGCTGCTGCTGCAATTCTGGAACATGGTGCTCTGAGGCTTTCTCCTCCAAGCCAAGTCTTTCACGTTTGCAGTTTGGGGGCTGCAAAGCATAGGAACCAGCTGCCACTTCCTGTGATGTCTGCAGGCCATCTTCTTTATTCTGTTCCTTCTCAGCAATGGAGATCTCAGCTCTGTCTTTACAGCCCACAGATTTACTGGAGCTTCCTTTCTGGCCAAACTCACATTTTAAGTCATCCTGCTGAGTTCTTTGCTCTGGATTCCCAACATAAATCTGGCTAAAAGCCCCCAACAAGAGCCATGCCACCGCTTCAACATTAGATTGCCTTGAAATTTCTTTTGCCAGATTAATTAGTCCATCACCATTAATCTCAGGCTCAGGCAAAGTCTCTGGGCACAGGCAGAATGCAGGCAAACTTTCTACCAAGCCGTAACGCATATCGGCTGGAGTCCAACACCCAGTGTGGTCTTTCTTTCCAGCAGAGACCTCTCAAGCGTGCTCTTTACTGGCAGGATTTTTATCAGTCTTCTGGTCTCCTGAGCTCTGACCAGAATCTCCCCTACAGAACAGCCTAAACTGTTCCAGCTCTATGCATTCAGGTGACACCTCTGAAGCCATTGCCAAAGGCTCTTGAACTGCATGGTCAGGTACAGTCACAGTAATGACCCCACTCCTGGTACCAAATTCTGTCTTAGTTACCTTTCTCTTGTTGCTGAGACAAAACACCTGACACCTAAAATTAGGGAAGGAAAGGTTTATTTATCTTATAGTTTCTGGAGGTTTCAGTCTATAATCAGCTGGCTCCAAGGCAGGGTGGCATGGCACAGGGGCAACACTTAAAGGCAACAGCCAAGCAAAAGCAGCAAGCCTCTTCTCCTCCCTTATAGTATATTATATTATACACAGGACACCCCCCCCCCCAAATTGGGTGCAGCATTCACAAATCTCCTTGCTTTCCTTTGCACAGGCTGAGGATGTTTACAAAGTAAGACCCCTGGCTCCCTGCTGAGCCTCTCAGTTAAATTTCTTTCTCAAATTGACACAATAAACAGGTAACTGCTTGTGCTCTACACCCAGAATGTAGAGCTACTGAGTTAATTAATTAAGCTTCTAGATTTCTCAAGTTGACACAATGTATAAACCATAACATGCATCAATCTCAGAATATAAAAAATGGTATAATACTTACTAATAAATGTAGGAATGTGAGCAAAATGGATAATCATCATTAGTAGCTGATGGACATAAGGGTCACTATTAAAGCCAGGGGTTGGATATTTGTTAAGGTAAAATTATTAGAAAATATTAAAATACCATCCCACAGAATACTAGTCAAACACAAAAGAGAAAGTAGCAATATTACACTGGAGAAAAGGTGCAGATAGCAACTAGATTAGGCAATAAAAACGAATGCCACAAATTGTGGAAGACTGGCATAATGTCCCTCCATGGTGGTCTTTACACTGTGAAGAGTCCTGTCTCATTTCTACCATGAATGCATGGCATGAATCTGATCATAAAGACACAATAGATCAATCCCAGTTGGACCCAGGTTAAAGACACAGGTAGAGCGAGTTCTTCAAGACCCAAGAAGAACAGAAACAAGGAAAGATTGAGGAAGAATTAAAAGATTGATGATACCTGAAAATTAATTGCAGCAAGTGTTTCTAAATAAGATCCTAGACAATAAAAGACAGATATTGTTGGAACTGTGAATGAAATTTGTATAAAATTTACAATTTGAATGATAACTATACTACTGTTGACTTCTAGATTGGGAGAATTATAGAATGGCAAGGTAAGAAATTTTGTTTTGGAGAAGAGGAGATTAAACAAATGCATTCATGTGTTAACTACTAGAGACTCTGGATTTAAGATTACTTTGGGAGGAGAATCTGGAAATTCTTTGTACTATCTGGCAAAGTGTATGCAAATTGGAAAATATTTCAAATCATAAATAAAAATACAAATACCAATATAAAATAATGATAATTCCAACTATGTGTCTGTCCTGTGAAGTTTAGAATAGAACTGAACCATTATTGACATGACTATCTGGCAAACATAATAATGTCTTTGAACTTTGTTTCATATTTCTGTTTTCCCTTTACTGATGAAAACAAGATAATTTTTTACCACATATGTAATGTTCTTCAGAATCTGGCTCTAGAACACAGTGATTAGTTGGAAGTCCTCTGGAATTTAAGGAAGAGTCAGGTCATCTCCCTCCCAAGATGGAACTCAGCAAAATGGGCTGACTGAAGCTCAGTAGCTGAGTTCATTTGTTTATCAAATATTGGCTGACTGATGCCTGACCTTTTGGAATTAGTCGAGTCCCTCTGGCTGGCTGCTTGGTTGGCTGAACTTCTGATGTCTCTTCTCTCAGTCCTCCCCACCAACTCCTGTTTCTGCCTTCACTCATTTTGCTGGTTGGCTGTCCTCCCTCAGGCTACTGAGATGTTGCCAAAAGATTGAGAGTACCATTAATGATAATAACATTGACTCAGTACAGGCAGAGACCTCAGATAAAATAAGAAGGAAGACTCACAGTAAAAATTCATTACAATGCACTAAAATGTGCAGCAGTAAATTTTCTCACGGCTTGAACCAATT
>RJWM01041617.1:0-14783 GCA_004363535.1 Dasyprocta punctata | reverse complement strand
TCCTGACCCTGCTTTCCTTCCCTCCCCTCTTGGTAGATGCCTACGAGTCTGAAGTCAGAGCTACCTTGACTCAGATCCTCCCTATGGGACCTTTACCTCCAATGTCTTCACCTGTACGTCTCCATCTCCTCTTCTGTATAACTGGGATGAGAACTACCACACTTAGGGGCTGCTGCAAAAATATAACAGACACTCACACTCACACACACACACACTGTATTATACACATGCCTTTCTGTAGCATTTGGCTCAGCGTAAGTGAAGTCCAGCAGCTGCCATCACTGGCAGGGTTGCTACTGTAACAGTGATGATGATGATGATGATGACCAGGAAGTGGGAGCAGTATGTCCGGCTTCTCTTGCTGGCTGCTTCTGCACAATTGGCTGGACTTCCACTTTTCCGAGTGCTACCCCGGGGGGTCCTGATCACACACCGCCCTTGGAGCCATGCAGATCCCCTTGCCTGGTTCCGTGGCTGCTGCTCGGGGCCTTCCTCCCCCGCACCCAGGAGCAGCATCCAGGCCCAAGCATGTTCACAGCCCCAGGGCTCTGAATCCCTTCATCTGCCCTCTGTCTTTAGAGCTGGCAGCTTTCTTCTACCACCTCCTGTTCTCCCTTGGACCAAATAAGCCACTGGTTTGGTCTCCACAGAGACTGCCTGCCCTTATCTCTCATAGTGCTTTCACCTCGGACCTCAAGCTTTAACACAGTCTGCTGACTTGACTGCCCATTCCTCTAAATGGCACAAAATCAGCATTTTAGTACAAACATCTGTTCTGAATTGAACCTTCCTCTACTTTCCTAAGTCTTGCCTTTCTGGCAGGGCTTCTTCCTGCAGCGTCCAGGCCTGTGGTAGCCAGTAGCCACACACAACTATTCAGGCCTTGAAATGCAGTCACTGTGAGCCAGAACACACCTCAAGTGCAGCACATACAGATTTCAGCATTAGGCACAAAGTGCAAAAATAATTCTCTTGATTTAAAATTTTTTTTTTTACTAATTACATGTTGAAAAAATACTATTTTGAATCTATTCACATAAATTAAATTTATTATTAAAATTAATTTTACATATTTGATTTTATGCTCATTATACAGTTATTGGAAAAAATTTAATTGCCCCTGTGGCTTGCACTATATTTCTATTATTCTACTTTTGTTCATGGACACCACTTAGCAGGCAGTATCAGTGCTTCTAAGTGTTATTTTTGCCTTTCCTTTTACATACACCTGAATGGCCTGCAGTTTCTTCACCACTTCCTGAGGGAGAAACATCCTTTTCCTTCACTTCCTTCAATCCAAAATGACTCTTACCCACACTGGGTCTAACAAGAAGTGGTTCTTTGCCATAGCCCACCTCTGGGATTCACATACCTAGAACTACTTCTGGCTCTTCAGAACACTTCACAATGGTCTAACACACAGACAACCTCCAACTGTTCCTCCAAGGGCACACACTTCTGCGACAGCACCAAGTACTTGCTTTATCTACACATGTGTGTATATCTGTGAACATCCTCTAAGTTAGTTTACAACGTTACCTATGTGGCAATGTGAAAATTAGGTGGAGTCTCAGGTTAGATGCTTGACAATGTTCACTCAGCCAATAAGTGGCAGTGTGGTAGTTCAGTTATTTTTGTGTCAGGGTCTCAATTATTTCCACTGTATCATCCAGAAATTAAGGTTTACCCCGCTCAGGATGTTGCATGCCTTCCCTGCAAAGTCACTGTTACCACATGGAAAGAATGCTCCTTGACATTTCCCATCAGATCCTCCACGCACGCACTCAGACACACACATACACATGCACACACGCACACACACACACACACACACACACACACACACACACAGGTACGGAGGGATACAAATGCCACGGAGCAGCACTCACTTTCTTCCTCTTCTCAACAGAGAGAGAACAATGCAAAGTATGTTCAGAAAGCCCTCCTCTATCAAGGTAGGAAAGCTGAAAACTTAAAGTCACAAGGAATTCAACTTTACAAATTGTCTTTATTCTTGCAATAGTGCAGATGTGGAAAGTATTATTTTTCATATTTATTTTCAGGGAACACTGAGACTTAGGAACCAGGGGGCATAATACTGAAAGTCGCACGGTTGGTAGAAGTAACTTAGGTGCTTGACCCAGAGCCAGTGACGCAGACTGACTGAGCCCAGCTCCTCACCGGCACTCTACTCCCTGTCCTTTAGGCTGCTGCCCATGTGTTATGGTTGATGCACCGTGTCAACCTGAGAAGTTTAGAAGTTTAACTGAGAGACTCTGCAGTGAGCCAGGATCCTTACTTTGTAAATACCCTCATCCTGTGCAAGAGAAGGACACACAGATTTTGTGAGTGCTGTACCTGCCCTGGGTTGGGGGTGGCCTGTGCATAATATAAAAAGGAGGAAAAGAGGCTTACTATTGTCCCCTTTTGCTCTGGCTGCTGCCTTGAAGTGTTGCCCTGGTGCCATGCCACCCAGCCTTGCTGCCAGCCGATTATAGACTGAAACCTCCAAAAACTGTAAGCTAAATAAACCTTTCCTTCCTTCACTTTGGGAGTTGGGTATTTTTTCCCAGCAATGAGAGAAAAGTAACCAAGACACCATCGTGAGAACTTTGTTGAGAAGACACCCAGTGTTATAGTTTTTGTCTAGATGTCCTCACAAAGCCTCATGCAGCCATAGAGGGTTTTTTTGTTGTTGTTTTTGTTTTTTTAGAAGTGATTGAGTCTAGACTGTGTGATTGATTCATAATGCAATGTTGGGATTAAGGGTGTTGAGATTAAAGGTGAGTGATTGCTAGATCAGCCTACTGATTGAATTGGCATTACCTTAATTGCTGTAGACTGGATACAAGACAGGGGACAGAAAGAGGTTTGTTTTAGAATGGAAATTTAAAAGTTTAAACTCCCCCTGTCTGACTAATGCAACAAGGCCACAAGATATACTCATTCTGTACAAAAACTATAAAAACCAAGATAAGGCTGGCTATGCCCAGCTGCACTGTACTTCCTAAGTCTGGAAAAATATCCTAAGAGCCAGATAAGGCTGGCTGTACCGAGCTGCACTGTCTATATTTCCTAGGCTTAAAAACACATCCTGATCCAGCCAACCTGTCCCAAGAGTAGGCTGCTTAGTAACTGATGACCGAAGCTCTTTTCCTGCTTACCAACCCTACGCAAACCCTAGCCTGACTGCAGTTCAGGGTGGATGCTTCAGGGATGGTCCCCATCAGCTGGCTGGCATGATAAACATGCGCCTTTCTGCTCCTTGGTGTGGAGTGTCTTCCCTTCAGTTCAGTACTAGTTCTGCAACACTGCTGGTTCCCTGACCAGGAAGACACTATGCTGACCATTGGGGTCACTGGTGAAGGCCTGCTGATCACCTCAGGGATTGCCCTCCGATCGACAGATGAGAAGACAGGCCCTTTGACTATTTTGGAGTCTCCTCAGCAGTCTGAAACTAAAAGCTCCTGTGTAGCAATGGAGACCTCACTGGGTCAATAAAAGGAGATGAAACACAACCAGTTCAGGCCCTCAGGTAAGGTGGAACTGCCCCAGGAAGTCCCTCAGTCAGTCTGTCAGTTTCTGTTTCTGCATGGACGAAAGAGGACCTAATCACCCCTTCCTGTGTTAGTAAGGATAGACAGTTTGGGGTTCAGTTAGACCTCGCCCCTGGGATTGGGGATTGAAATTTTTTAACCTCTGTATGCTTACCTGGGAATATATGGACTGATTGTGAATGGATGGTGTAAACAATAGACTGTTCATCTGTACTCTACAATGAAAGACCCTTGTGGGGTCTCAGAGTTACAGAACTTGATTGGTCCCTAACCTGTGGTTTCATGGCTGAGTATAACTGGGCACTCCCGGCAAACTCTCTGTGGAGGTTTAAAATGATAAAATGGAGAACCTACCGACACTTCTCCTATAGTCTGACAGACCCACTGTTGCCCAGAGGCGAACAGCCAGGAGAGCGCCTGTTTGGTCTCCTTCAGGAGAGACACCCACCCTTTGTCATGACACTGATCAAGAGCATGGTACATACACTACAGGGAGTCAATATGGATGGAAGACGAAGTAAGTCCACAGTCCTAGACTGCATAATAAAAAAAAAATTCCAAAAGGCTTCTCAGATGATTACAGAATGAAAACGAAACCTCAGTGGCTCTAGACCTTCTGAGAGGTCCACTGGCCCTGTCTGTGTCTCACATGGCCACCACAGGGAACCCTAGATGTGGAAGTTGTCCACCAAATCTGGAACAAAATGACAGACTCCCCACCAGTCACCATGCTGCTCAGTTCCCCACACCTACTCCAGGCTTGGATGGTGTCAGAACCACCCCCTCCCAACCCTGGCTCTGTGCGCGTGCCTGTCAGGAGAAAGGAACTCTTCTAGTAATCGAAGATGATCAAGTAGATCATAAGGCCCCAATAAAGAGAGCCCCAGGGACTAAGATTAAAAAGATCCACCTGTCCTACCTGATGATCCTGATGATGACTTCCCTCCCCCATATCTGGGTGATCACTCGGATCTGCCAAGACTGCCACCGCCACTGCCTAATCAACCACTAGCGCTTGTCCCCTATTTCTCTGCTCCGACTCCACCAACTGCACCACCCTTGCACCACCTAGCCCTCAAGCGTCACCTGAATCAAGCTCCACTGATTACCATCTCTGCTCATCTCATCTCCAGATACCTCTCCAGGGATATCCTGGTGGACCAAATCAGCCACCTGCTTTATACTATCAACCTTCCAGCTCCACTCATCTCCTCAACTGGAGGCATCATACTTCTTCCTGTTCAGAAAAGCACCAAGCCATGATCAATCCACTGACCTCGATCTTCCAGAGACACCAGCCTACTTGAGAGGATTCTCAACAAATCCTCTTGACCCTCTTCAGCACTAATGATCACACCCACATTTTCAAAGCACGGGCACATGGCAGAGGAGAAATAATCTCCTCTGAGATCTCCTCAACTTCAAATCCCGCTCAGTCTTAAATTCATTACAAAGGAACTCACAGCCAACAGCTCCTGCTTCCGGCACAGAGAATACAAAAACATTCCCAACAGAGGCCCCCTCCCTCACCAAGGCAGAGCCTCTGTGTGAAGAGCAGACTCCCCAGGCACCAGAGTCTTTACAAAGCTGTCAGTCACCACTGCTGGAGGTACTGGGGAGGGACCAGTTCAACCTAAGAGGCTCAAAACAAAACAAAACAGCACAAATCAGTCTAGACACCTGCAGATTCTGAAAGGGGCCAAGAGTGTGGGAAGAACCTACTACGAGGAAAACGCTCAGAGTGTCAGAATTGTGGAAATGATCCCCAGTGGGAGGGGCCAAAAATTCCATGGCAGGATGGAAGTTCCCAAAGGGAAAATACATGAGTATATGTGTATATGTACGTATATATATGTATACACACACATATTATATATATATATATTGCATACATATGTGTGTATGCAAAATAAAATGCGTGAGCCCAAGGTCACTTGGACTCCACTGGGAACTGGGGGAGGAAAGCAGACTAAGTCCAAAAACAAAAGCAATTGCAAAAATGATTTGTGATGTAATGGGCAAAGACAAAATATACTCCTTAGCTTTAATGCAACAGGACATGCAGGTAGGGTGATGCAGGCACACTGATAAAAACAGAACAAAACAAAAAAGACAGAAGCAGAACACCTGAGAAGCCAGCTGGCCCGATGGCTAGGACATAACAGAGACACAAGGTCAGAAGACTTAGGCCCAGCTGTGCATGCCAAGACTGGAGGGACAGAACAGGGGTTATCTCTCCATTTCAAAGTAAGCAAGGGGAGAAGACAGAGCCCAAGTGCTCCTCCCGGCACTGGGAGCCCCAGCCAGCACTCGCTCGACGTCGCGGGCCTGCTGCTGTCTGCAGGCCTCTGAAAGCTGGAGCCGCTCCAGGCGGGGCTGAATGACCAAAGTCCTGTCCAGCTTCAGGAAGTTTACAGGAGAATACAAATGACAAAGTTTAACTACTTGGTACACACACTTTTGGTTTTAAATTTGGATTGCATAAAACATTTCTTGTACATTACAATTTTTGGAATTTGCAGGGTTAGCCTACTCTTCACTCTGTTGTTTTAAAATAAAAACACTGATTCAAGGTTATTCAGAGGTCTATTGAAAGTTGGTGAAGTTTACTATCTGAGGAAAAAAGAGACACTTTAAATTCAAATGGCTATAGTCAAGTTTATCACAAAAGGTTATAGTAAGTAGGAAAAAATAAGAAGATTATAAATATAAGAGATATACTTTTGATACGAGAGGATTCTGTATGACAAGACAAGTCCTGCTAAAGACATGAAAAGAAGCCGGGTGTGGTGGCGCACGCCTTTAATCCCAGCACTTGGGAGGCTGAGGTAGGCGGAGCGTTTTGAGTTCGAGGCCGGCTTGGGCTACAACGTGAGCACAAGGCCGGCCTGAGCTACACAGTGCGACCCTGCCTCAAAAAACCAGGGCCGGGAGTTTGGTTCAGCGGCTTACGCGCCTGTCAGGCAGGCGCGAGGTTGTGAGCTCGATCCCCGGTGCCACGGAAAAAAAATAAAAATAAAAAAAAGAGACATGAAAAGAGAGGTGATGCAAGACTAGAAAGCTTACTTACATCAAGGAAAACTTATGAACGTAGTTAACATTGCCAAGATTACTAATGAAAGCTCTGTGAAATTCTAGGAAAGACTGTGTAAAGCCTACCAAACTTACTCGCCATCTGATTCTGAGGCCCCAGAAAATCAACAGATGGTAAATTTGGTTTTAATGATGCAACATGCCTCTGACAATTGAAAAAACTCAAAGGGCTGATGGGTTTGCTGGCATGATTACCATCCAGTTACTCCAGGTAGCCAGAGATGTTTTTGCAAAACAAGATGAAGAAAACAAAACAAAACAACATGCAAACATGAGGCAGACTTCAAGGCCACAAGCCCCAACACCAGACTGCCCTCTTGACTGCAATCATAGAAAACCACTCCCTGAAAGGCCCCAGCTGAGGACAACCACATCACCCGGACCGAGACAACATTAAGACCTTGATGGGACTGCAATTCAAAACGGGCTATCACCTCTGTACATTGGCTCTGAACCAATGTGGTCATCATAAACAACCGGGACACTAGAAGAACAAATGCCCCCTCCACCTGAAGGACCAGAAGAGACCCTGCTGTCACTCTTCAATGACAATAAATAGGACAGACTGGACTCCCTAAGTGTGGGGCCCAGGGAGCCGATAGTCATGGCCAAAACTGAGGAAAAACCAGTGACTTCCACAGTCACTGTCACCCAACCTATTGTCCCCTGCCTTCCCAATAAGTCCCGGTGATGGGGGCTACTGTCACCCCCACCGAAAAGAGGTTCTGCCAGAGCAGATCCGGTGAGCTCAGAGGGTGCCTAGTGAAACAGAAATCTCTCTACATGCCTGAACGTCCCGTTCCCTTACTGGGTCAAGACCTCATCTCAAAGCTGGGGGCCGTCATCTCCTTTACCCCAAACAAGGCAGCCTCACCGTCACTCCACCCTCACACCCCAGAATGTGCGGGGAAAAAAAAAAGTGCTCTCCGAGGTCTGCCTGCACGGCAGAGCTACAGCTTCAGCCTCCACCCTTGGCTCCGCGGCTGACCCACCTCTAACCACACAGAGGACTCAGCCCGCTTCCTTCGCTCTCTGAGTGAACGTATTTCAGAAATCACTGTGTTCATTATCAAATGTGAATGTTGGTTCTTTCCCCTTTTCTTTTTGGGGAAAAATATGGAAAGATTAATTTAAGATTTAAGTAAATATTGTTATGGTTTATATATTGTTTCAATTAGAGAAGTCTAGGAGCTTAACTAAGTGACTCAGCAGCTCTCCATCCTGGGGTGTGGAGGACAAGCAGTTACCTTTCTAGGCTGTTGTTCATTGTGTCAATTTGAGAAGCTCAGAAGTTTAGCTGAGAGACTCAGCAGGGAGCCAGGGGTCTTACTTTGTAAACATCCTCAGCCTGTGCAAGAGGAGGGCAGGCAGATGGTGTGAGTGCTGCCCCACCCCAGGGGCGCAGCCTGCAGACTATAAAAGGTGAATGAGGAGGACTGATTGCTGCTTCTTCGGAGGAACTTCAGTCTTCGCCTTCAGCTTGGATGCTGTCTCCTGGCTTGTGGCACAGACTGGCTTCTTCCTGGGACTCTTCAGCCTTCCTCGTAGACTCGTTTTCCACTGTAAATTCTTCACTGTTCTGTGGTAGGCCCATCGGCCTCCGGATATGGACTTGCATGGGAGACTGCAGTGAGCTCCAGCCCTTGGGCCGGACCCTTCCCCCTCCAGCAGACAGACCCCTCTGCACACTCCCTCATTTGACTTGTGGCTGACCACTGGAAGCCAACCTTATAATTTCTTATATATCTGTATATCTTGTGTTACATCTGTTTTTCTACTAAACCCTGACTGATACAAACATCAAGACTAAAGACAGTAAAAATGAAAGATTATAAAACTTTCTAATGGGCCTGTACTTGCTCTCCTGATGGGCCTCCTTCTGGGTCCCTGTGTGGCCCACACCCTGACCCGATTTCTGACTGAACGCTGTGAGCCCATCTGCTGCCAACTCCTCTTGAGGACCACCCTCTATTATCCGCTTCTTAATACTGAGGGTGAAGAATCACTCCCCCCAAAACTAGGGAATGTAGTGGAAATTTAAAGCTTTAAGCTCCCCCTCCCTAATGCAGCAAAGCCATAAGACAGACTCACTCTGACCCAGAACTCTAAAAGGTAAGGCTGGCTATGCCCAGATGCACTGTCTGTACTTCCACGGCTTGAAAACACTGCCTGTTCCCTCCAACCTGCCCCGAGCACTGCCTGCTTAGGAACTGATGGCTAAAGCTTTAGTCCTAAACTTCCACGCTTTCTGCTTCTGTGCTTCCTGCCTACAAACTGTATAACCCCTAGCCTGACTGCGGTTCAGGGCTGACGCTTCGGGAATGATCCCTCCCAGCCCACTGGTGTCACACACCTGTGACTTCCTACTCCTCCGTGCGGGGCATCTTCTGCAACATTCTCACTGTCTCCTTGCTTGTGCTGTCTTCCACCACCCTGAACTTTGTAGCCCTTCTGTCATGTGCCACTCGGCCTAGGAGCCAGGAGAAACTGTGAGCTAAATAAACAAACTGTGAGCTAAATCAACCTTTCCCTCTTTAACTCTGAGTGTGGGGTATTTTGTCTCAGCAGTGAGAAAAGTAAGTAAGACATCCAGCATCCAGTCTGGTTCTACCAATGGTGTTCTGAGGTGCCAAGAGTGCGTGAAATCCCGGTAGACTGATAAACCACATCTGTGTAAGTGGTGTAATTTCATTGCCATAGGAACCCCACTGTTCACCTGATACAATGTAAACATTATAATAGATGATTTTACATTTAAGATAAAATTTCTTTTCTTCCTTTTCGTGTGTGTGCGTGTGTGTGTGTGTGTGTGTATGTGTGTGTGTGTGTCTCAGAGTTCAAACCAAGGCCTTGTGCATCCGGGGCAGGTGTTCTTCTCTGTCTTGCTTTCCTGCCTCTTCTTGATGTATGAACTTGAGAATATGTCATGCCTTTCTGATCAGAATTACCATATGCAAAGTATGTCCGGAGGAAATAAGGATTAGAAAGGTGTCATAAACATCACCTACTATATAAATGCATTACCATATGTATTAGTCTTGCAAAAGTCTAATTTGGTTTTCTTTTGTTTCTTTTGCCAGCCCTTCCAGTAGCTCACTGTTACAAGAAAGTAATAAACTCTGACATGTGTTTTCACTCACTTTGGTTGGTTAGTATAGAGCTAGGCAGTGCCTGGGCTAGAGAACACTACAAAACCTCCAGTAGTAAAAATATAACCTCCAGCACTAAGGAGGAGGGCCTGGAGGCCCATAAAATGTAAGTAACTTCCTCAAGGTCGCAGAGAGTCAATGGCATGGCTAGGAGGGAGACCACAGCTCTGCCCTCGCAGTTCCCACCCTGGGAAACCCGCTGGGCAGCAGGCTCAGCCGGATGCAGCTGTGTTACCATGGTTTTCATGGCATAATATAAATGTGTAGTAAGTGATCCTTGTTATTCATTAGGAAAAAAATTCTTTCTTTTCATTGAACAAGTATTTATTAAATGTTTTACACTTGTTGGTTACTTTCTAGATATTTTTAGGACAAAGAATGGGACCAAAGAGGCCCCTTTTTCATGGAGCTTACATTCCACTGGTCAGAGAGATTGCAAACAAACAAACAAGCACGAAAAAGGTGCCAGGTAGTAATTATCTCTAGATGGAATGTGAAAATAGTTTGAAGTGTTAAAGACAAATGCCACTGATACTTCAATTGCATATGACATTAAATTGAAAATTAAATGGGAAAAGACAAGTACACATGGGAAGAGAAACACAGATTCTGAATAGGGAGAATACTTTTTGCATTACCCAGTGGCCAGTGAGGTCAAGAGTGGTGGGTTGGTGGGGAGTGGTGGATTGGTAGGGAGTAGTGGCTTGATGGACAGGTGGCTTAGTGGAGAGCAATGAATTGGTGGAGGGTGGTGGCTTCGTGGAGGGTGATGGGTTAGTGCAGAGTGGTGTACAAGCCGAGAGTGATGGGTTGGTGGAGAGTGGTGGTGTGGTAGAGAGTGGTGGCTTGGTGGGGACTGGTGGCTTGGTGGAGAGAGATGCATTGGTGGAAAGTGATGAATTGATGGGGAGTGTTGGATTAGTGGAGAGTGGTGACTTCGTGGGGAGTGGTGGCTTGGTGGAGAACTGTGGATTGGGGGAAAGTAGTGGGTTAGTGGAGAACAAGAGCTGATGGGAGGTGGGAGATCTATCTGATAAAGCACTGAAGACCACAGAAAGGAGTCTGGGCTCTGTTTCCAGAACAGGAGGAAAGAACTGAAGCCAGAGTATGTAATTCCATGCTGAAAACAGCACAGCTTTGCTGGCAAGGTTGAACACGGGGTGTGGGGGGATCTGAGAGGAAACAGGAACCTGTCGCACCTGTTCAGTAGAGGGAGACGGTGGGGACTGGTAGGTGGACACTAGCCGTGGAATTAGAGTGGAACCTGTACCTCTTTTTATTTTAAAAAGGAAAAAAAAAGGATAGAAATGATACAGATTTTTTTAAAAAAGTAGAAATTAACACTAGTTAATATATTGCATAATGTTATCTTAGAAGTAGTTGTTCAGATTACAAGATCTAGGCCCGAAAATGATCAATCAAATAATGGCAGCACAAACTGTTTTTTTTTTTTTTTTTGATGTACTAACAGAGATTAGTAGTAAAGTTATCTATCTTGCATATGTGTACATACATACGTTTATATATGTTTACCAACATACATATAATGTTTTCCTTGCACATTTATAAATATATTATCTCCCCAGTATAAAAAATAAAAAATAAAAAACTGAAAGAGTAATAAGATCCAAAATGTACAATAGATATTGTAATAATGAAAGGGAAAGAAAATGCTCGAAGGGAAAGAACATCTGGGATGGGGGAAAGAGAAAAGGAACCTGGACCTTTTGAGCATCTGTTGACATTGAATGGGGCAGTGGAGCTGGCGCGGAGGGACGGGTACTAGGTTTTGGCCTTGAGAAACTTGGCAGATGAGGGTATTATCTACTCTGATGAGAAGGGAAGACAGGTGTTTGGGTTTGGATGGCTGGCAGAAGTCAGGAAGAATCTAGCCAGCTGTGGTGGTGCACGCCTTTAATCCCAGCACTCGGGAGGTTGAGGTAGAAGAGGCTTTGTGAGTTTGAGGCTGGCTTGGGCTACAATGCGAGCGCAAGGCCGGCCTGAGCTACATAGTGTCACCCTGCCTCAAAAAAAAAAAAAAAAAAATACTAGGTCCAGGAGTTTGGCTCAGTGGCTTAAGTGCTTGCTTGGTGGGCATGAGGGCTCTGAGTTCAAACCCCAGTACTGACAATAAATAAATAAATAAATAAATAAAAATAAGTCAGCAGAAAAATGAAGCTTAACTCTGACACGCTATCTGGGTTATGGAAACACCACATTTACAAATAAGTGAAGTAAAGCTTAGAAAGCAAGCATGCCCACAAGCCAAGGAAGAGGCAGACTCCAGATCTGAGCTCTCATGGGACATAGGGTGGGGTACGTCCTGCTGACTGATAGGGGCACTTCTGTTCCTCTCATTTCCTAGCTAATCTGAAAAGTACTGGCTGCTATCTTGCCTGCCTACCCTGTCCAAAACACATCATCTGTCTCATGAAACCTCACAAACAAAGAGACCAATGCTCAGAAACAGAGTGCGGCTGACCTGTGAACTCACAGCTAATAAGTGGGAGAGACAAAATGTGAGGCTCAGCTTTGCAGTTTCTCAGTTCATGCCCTTTCCCTGTTGCTACTGCTGTGCTGTATCTTAGAATTAGAATATTCTTCTGGTAGACACATTTTAAACAAACTGAGTAAACATAGTGTGGTATAAAGTAATGAGGAAAACGTCAACTTTACCTGTGCAGGGTCTGCATGTTGGTTCAGAATTCATTTTGAATATCTGAATAATTAATGATCTAAACAGCACTTTATTCGTGTCCAGGAACAGGCAACCTCTTCAAATTATGTGGGGCAGTTTTCATTTTTCCTCAGAAATGCATCTGCACCTGAGGCTTCAGCTGGGTAGATGTTTTCCTTGTGAGATTTACCTGTGTGTAAATTTGACTTTATGCCCCAAGAGAGACACCAAAAGTTAATTATCAGGACATCAAGAGAAGTGGCATTCATGCTCAGGAAAATACACCAACTTGATTTCTGTAGTTGTCTGTATTTTTAAAGACTTGTGGCAAATTCTTACCAACACGTAGCCACATTCTCTGCTTTAGGATATTTGCCCTTCGAACTCAGCAGCTACCCTGTGTGAAAGTCACACGGGAAGCCTGTGAGAAGGACACAGGTCCTGCACATCTTTCCAATGGTGGCCCCTAGCTAACAGCTGCAGCGAGGAACACCTCTGTTCCAGGGAACCCCTCACGTTGGCAACACACCTTCCAAGTCTTGTGACGGGTGTAGCTGAGATGCCCAACTGCTCAAGCGATGGATTTCTGAGCAAAAGAGGTGTTGTTGTTGTTTTTAAATTAAGGAATTTAGCGGTACTTTTTATGTAACCACTGATAACAGGACTTCCCAGGGGTGGTGACGCTGAGGCAGGAGGATCCCCATGAATTTCAGGCCTGCCTGGACTATCTAGTGAGACTCTGTGTAAAAAAAATAAAATGAAATAAAATAGAAATTGTTAACAAAAATGGAAAAGAAACCTCTCCTTTGGGCACTGAACCTTTCTTGTGTTATTTTTGTTTCCTCTAGGACTCTTTTCTTCCTTTCCTGCTTATTACTTTAGAAGGCAGGTTAAAAGTGGAAAAGCGTTTCTTTGAAACCAGTTGCTAGCACTTGACAGCTGTGAGATTTGGACCAATGACGAAAGTCCTCAGGGCCTCTTTTCTATTAATAAGAGGAGAATGATGACATAAATTTCATAATTTCATAAGGCCACTTAGGTGTTAAATGAAATAATGCGTCTGAGATTCTAGGCAGGGAGAAGGGCTTCCACTGAGGAGTACCAACATCATGATGAGTGCTGGTATCATTGAAGAGCATACATTGTAGGAAGCATGGATTGTTACATAGATTTTTTGTCCTACACAAGATAGCAATAAACTTTTAGCAAAAGTAAAATTGAACCAAATGTTGAATATTATACTGGTAGTTTTTTTTTTCTAGTTGTCATGGCATAGATTTGTGTTTTTGACTCTGCTGTTTCTGTGACTACATCTATATACTTAGCAGCATGGGGTCATGTGTCATGGTATCAACCTGGTGTCACCCGTATATATATGGCTTTGAAACAGAGAGGGAAGGGTCATACTCCCGCTTAACATGTTTCAGTGACTTCTGTGTACACTCAGGGAAAAAACCACGGTCCTACAGTTTGCATAATCTCAAGATATCGCTCCGGCAACATTTTCTTACGGCCACCCTCGTTCCCTCCTCCCCCTCCTCCGTCCACGTGGGAGTCACAGCCCACTAGGCTCTTCTCCTCTCACCCCCTTAGCGGGAGTCCCTGCTGCAGACCCCACTGAGAGGGAGGCTTTGCTCACCCTTCTGACACGCAGCTCCTCTTCTTTCCTCACGCTCCAGGGCCTGGCACTTTGAACTTTCCTTCCTCACTGTTTTCATGAGCTCTCTCTCTCTCTCTCTCTCTCTCTCTCTCTCAGTCTCTGTCTCTGTCTCTGTCTCTCTCTCTGTTTCTCTCATCCTTGCTTCATGCATGGGAAGCTCTGTGTTACTTTTTTTTCACTATTTTATTCCCACTACACAGGGAAGTGACTGAAACCTAATAATACTCAATAAGTGCTTAGTGCAAAAAAAGGTAAAGTCTGTTCATTAATCTTATTTGGTATAAATATTAGGGACAAAGATTCTTTAGTTTAGTAAACTCTAGAGTACCTCGATGGGCCATTCCTTTTCTTTCTAATAATTAGACTATATTTGCATCTCAGTTCCTTACTTAGATTTCTAAATTTAATCATTAGTTTTGCAAACATGGGAAATCAATATTACAAACTGACAGAGAGGTTTATATACATAAGAGCATTTATAGGTTTAATTGGATACACAAAGAGGAATGAGCACACATATGCCATGGCGTGATATGTAGGGTATAGCATGTACTGGATACTGTATAAGTAATCATAATCATTTCTGGCATCCTAAAAGGACTGCTTCAAGAATGCGTCACATATACCAATACCCTTGGAGACTCAAG
>RJWM01041616.1:0-14756 GCA_004363535.1 Dasyprocta punctata | reverse complement strand
CCCTGGCAGGCGGGGGCTCCGGGTCGGGGACCCCACCCACGAGGGTGCCGTCTCCTGTCTGCTCCCAGGTGTCCGTCCTGGTCATGTGTCACACAAGGGAGCTGGCCTTCCAGATCAGCAAGGAGTACGAGCGCTTCTCCAAGTACATGCCCAGCGTCAAGGTGAGCCCCGCGCCGCCCCTGCCGCCTCTGAGGTCCGCGGGCTTTGTGCTCCGTGAGCCGATGCATTTCGCGCCCCCTGGGGACTGGGCGGCGAGGGCTCTCGGGCCCTCCCGGCAGCTGCCTGCCGCCCGCAGGTGTCCGTGTTCTTCGGGGGCCTCTCCATCAAGAAGGACGAGGAGGTGCTGAGGAGGAACTGCCCCCACGTCGTGGTGGGGACCCCGGGCCGCATCCTGGCCCTCGTGCGGAACCGGAGCCTCAACCTGAGGAACGTGAAGCACTTCGTGCTGGACGAGTGTGACAAGATGCTGGAGCAGCTGGGTGAGCGGCCCCTCCTGCCCGCTGTCCCGTGCCCAGGCTGCCCGGTCCCCTCCGCCCCTGGTGCTCACGCCGGCCGCCCCTCTGCCCTCCACCCTCGCAGACATGCGGCGGGACGTGCAGGAGATCTTCCGCCTGACGCCCCACGAGAAGCAGTGCATGATGTTCAGTGCCACCCTGGGCAAGGAGATCCGGCCGGTCTGCAGGAAGTTCATGCAGGACGTGAGTAGGGTGACGCCCGCCCATGCTGGCCGAGACCTCAGCACAGCAGCCTCGGCCCTCCCCGGGGCCCGGGCCCAGCCTCGACGCCCACGCTGCCCTCACGGCCTGGAGCACGCCGGGAGGCCGCGGAGGCGCCCACCTCGCCCTGCCCCAGCCGACCGGCGCCCGGCCGGCCGGTGGAGTGCCGCGCGGAGGCCGGGCTGCGGGCCCTGGAAGCACCACCGCAAGGAGCCACTGGCTGCAAGGTCCCGGGCCGGCGCCGCGCCCCCGAGTGAGCCCGGCGCGCCTCCCGCTTCCCCACACAGCCCATGGAGGTGTTTGTGGACGACGAGACCAAGCTCACGCTGCACGGCCTGCAGCAGCACTACGTGAAGCTCAAGGACAGCGAGAAGAACCGCAAGCTCTTCGACCTGCTGGACGTGCTGGAGTTCAACCAGGTGCCCGCCCGCCTGCCGCCACTGCAGGCCGCGCTGCGGGGTGCGGGGTCTGGGCTGCGGGGTGCAGGTGTGGCCGGGCTGACCGCGGCTCCCCCAGGTGGTGATCTTCGTGAAGTCGGTGCAGCGCTGCATGGCCCTGGCCCAGCTCCTGGTGGAGCAGAACTTCCCGGCCATCGCCATCCACCGCGGCATGGCACAGGAGGAGCGGTGAGTGCGGCGGGGGCAGGGACGGCACAGCCCAGGGCGGCGCACCCGGCACCCCGCCTGACGGCCCGTCTCCCCGTGCCCAGCCTGTCCCGCTACCAGCAGTTCAAGGACTTCCAGCGGCGCATCCTGGTGGCCACCAACCTGTTCGGCCGAGGGATGGACATCGAGCGCGTCAACATCGTCTTCAACTACGACATGCCGGAGGACTCGGACACGTACCTGCACCGGGTGAGGGCGCGGGCCCCGAAGCCCCCAGGGAGCCGCAGCCCAGCGCCGGGCCGGCCCACCCCTGCCTGACCGCTCTGTCCCCGCAGGTGGCCCGGGCAGGCCGCTTTGGCACCAAAGGCCTGGCCATCACTTTCGTGTCCGACGAGAACGATGCCAAAATCCTTAATGATGTTCAAGACCGATTTGAGGTGAACGTGGCTGAGCTCCCGGAAGAGATCGACATCTCCACGTACAGTAAGTGGCCGGGCCGGGCGGGGCCCTGGGGCCGGGCCGGGGCCCTGGGGCTGGGCCGGGGCCGCCCTCACCCCGCCTTCTGTCCTCACAGTCGAGCAGAGCCGGTAACCAGCCCTGAAGGCCTGCGCCGCCCCCTGCCCTCCTGCGTGTCGTCCTCGAGCAACAGCCCGGTCTCTTTTTACTGTTGAAAAGCTGTAGATTTGTGTAAGAATGCATTTTTATTACGGAAGCCTGGCTCTCTCAGTTTTTTGCCTTTTTTCGGTTGGTCCCGGGGTCCCCTGCCAGCGTCTTGGGGTGCCCAGGCAGGGCCCGAGTCCCTGTACCAGCGAGCGCGTCACCCCGTGTACCAGTGCGACCTTTGATTTTAAGTGTCAACATTGAAAGGTTTGCATAGATAACAAAACAAAACAGCACACAGCTCAGTGGCACAGCGCCCGTCTGAACTTAGAGTCCTGAGTTCGAGCCCCGGTTCCCCCCTCCGCCCCCCACAAAAACAAAAACAAAAACAGAACAACATCGACAACCTTCAGAACGTGAGGGCCCTGTGCCCTGGCGCGGTCGGCGGCCTCTGTACCGTGAGCTTTGCGTGGCCAGCTCGCTGGCCGTGCCGCCAGTCTTAGCTTAGCTTAGCGGGCTGGAGCCCGGGCCCCTTCTGGCCGGCGGACGGCAGCAGGCAGAGGGGCGCAGCGGGGGTGTGGCAGAGGCAGCCCCGAGCGGGTCCGTGCGCCGCCCCGCATCTTCCGGGGTCCAGGAGCAGTCACCGTGTCCTCCACACTGTGTGCGCGGCCCCAGACGCGGGTCAGCCGTGGTCAGCACGTGGGAGGGGCCTGGGCGTCCTCACATCCCCGACTCCGATGGCCTGAAGGCCTGGAGGACAGTGGCCGTGAGGCCCCTGCCGCCGGGGGTCCCCGCCCCGCGCCCCAGGCTCGCCCCTCGCCCCTCGGCCCTCCGTCCTCACCCGGGTCTGCTGGCTGCTGCTGCCCACGGAGGAGGAGGCGAACTCCGAGTACTTGTTCCCGGTTAGGAAGCAGGCCCACCTGCGGTACTCCTCCCGCACCTGCAGGCGGCGGCCGGGGGTGGGGGTGAGATGGGGCCCCCCCAGCCCCCCACGGCTCCCTGGACCCCCAGTCCCCCAGCCCAGCAACAGCCCCCCGCCGGCCCCCAGTCCCCGCCCGCGGCCGCACCTTCTTGTTGAGCAGGCAGTGCAGCACGTAGAGGAAGGCGCCCTGCAGGCAGTTGAGCGCCGTGAACACGTAGGCCAGCGCCGTGCGGTGCCAGCTCTCGGGGCCGAAGAGGAACAGGCCGAAGCCCCAGGTGCAGCCCAGCACGAAGAGCTGCGCCACGGCAGTGACGGTCACCACCCTGGGGGGACAGAGGCGGCTGCAGCCCGGGTGGGTCGGGTCGGGTCCGGGGACGGGGTCGGGGTCCCGGGCCATCCCCGCCGCCCCCTGACCTGGCCTTGCGCAGCTTCTTCATGTCCGGGTTGATCTCGGAGAACTTGCGCGCGAGCTTCCACACGGTGACCACGAAGATGATGGCGTTGGCCTGGGTGTGTGGGGGGACACCGGTCAGGAGGCGGGGCCAGGGGGCGGGCCCCTGGCCGGAGTGGGGTACGGGGGCACCTACCAGGATGACGCAGGTCAGCGGGCCCAGGAAGCTCCAGAGGAAGCCGTGCCGGGGGTCCAGCCAGCAGCTGGGGGTGGGGGTGGGGGAGAAGGCGGGTCAGCGAGGGGCGCGACCCGGACCCGGTGTCCCCATCCCCGGCCCCGGCCACTCACTGGGCCTCGTGGCCGTAGCCATCGCTGTTGATCGCCGCCGAGACGCCCACGATGACCAGCGGGGCGCCGTAGCCGAGCAGGCACTGCCAGCGCGCGGCCAGGCCCTGGCCCTGGAACACGCGCACCACCAGGAAGTAGAGCTCCACGCCCTCCAGCCCCATCCAGCAGAAGGCGGCCAGGAAGAAGTAGTGCAGCAGCACGGCCACCAGGCGGCAGCGCAGCCCCACCTGCGGCGGGCGGGGCGGGGCCGGGTCAGGGGCGGGGCGCGCACAGCCCAGCCAATCCCCTGTCGTAGATTTCGGGAGGCGGGACCAGCTCCTCGGGGACGTACCCTTACGCTGGGGGCGGGGAAATGGGCGTGGCCATCGGCTGCGCTCTGAGAAAGGCTGGCAGGTGGAAGCCGCTTGGGAAAATGGGTGGGGCCAAGTGCCAACAGGGCAGAGCCGTCCGCCCTGGGCGCGCTCTCATTGGCCAGGCGGGAGGAGGGCGGGACCTACCTGGCCGCCTGCGTTCTCAATGCCCACGAGGAAGACGGTGGAGCCCACGAAGAGGCAGACGCAGAGGTGGAGGTGCACGGTGGTGCGCGAGCTCTGGATGGGCCGCACCAGCAGGAAGGTCAGGATGCACAGCAGCAGGCAGGCGAGCGACAGCGCCAGCCCCAGCTTGGTGATCAGGCTCAGCCTCCAGTCCTGGGGGAGGGGCGGGGGGCCGGTTGGCGGGGGCGGGAGCCGGGCGCGGGGCAGCGCCGCCCGCCCGCCCGGGGGCTCGGGCCTCACCTCCACCTGGTAGTGCGCCATGAGGACGGCGAAGCTGCTCAGGTGATCGCACTGGCAGGTGGTGCTGTTCCGCCCGCCGCCCCGCTTCCGGCAGCCCGCGGTGGCCCAGTGCCCGTTCCCGCTGCCGTCGGCCCTCCAGAAGGCGCAGAGCAGCTCCGTCCCGGGCTCCTCGGGCTGCGGGGGTACGGGGGCGTCGGGGCGCGGCCTGGAGCGCCCGGGTTACCGGCCTGCGCCCCCGCAGCGCGGGGGATCGGCCCATGGGCTGCACCCCAGCCCTTTGAAAATTTTATTTTGAGACAGGGTCTTGTGGGGTTGCCTAAATTCGGTTCAATCCTGAAATCCTGCCCTCGGCCTCCCAGGTGCTGGGATTACAGGTGTGTGCCACCATGCCCTGCTCATTATTATTATTTTTTTGGGGGGGGATCGAACTCGTGACTTCACACTTGCCAGGCAGGTGCTTGTGCCACTGAGCTAAATCTCCCGGCCCTGCTCAGTATTTTTAAATGAGGAAGTTGGGAAAGGCCTTGTGAGGTGATACTTGAATACTAAAAACATATAAAAGGTCGTGTGACATGGCAAAGAGGGCCCAGGCAGAGGGACTCAGCAGTGCAAAGGCCCTGGGGCGCGTCTGGCTTATCTGTGGAATGGGCGGTAGGGCCTCTCCCTTCCCTCCTGGGGAGTCACCTGGTGGGAGAAAGCAAAGGTGACGGGGGAGGCCAGTTTGTCTGTCTCGGTGTTGCTCACGAAGACAGAGTTGACGGCTGAGAGGAGCGTGGCCCGTGCCCCACGGACGGGTCTCTTGTGGGCCTGGGTCAGCTGCGCTAGCTTCTCGGGCTCCAGGACCAGGGAGGCGTTGGTCAGCAGCTCCTTCACATGCGGGCTGGACAGCAGGCCCACCACGGCGTAGCCTGGGGACGGACACGCAGCCGCTGCACCTCTCGGCCCTGCTCTCCGTACCTCAGACCCCGTCCCTCCCACGATGGCTCGGTTTCTCTGGGGTCCGCCCTGTCCCGCTCCGGCTCCTCCCCGGCCCTCACTTGAGTCCTTGGCTCCTGCTATGGCCCAGTCCAGCAGCATCCGAGCGTGGCTCTGGCCCACGGTGACGTTTCCTCTGCCGTCCTCCTGGACCATCAGGGACAGCTCTGGGGGGAGGTGACAGGTTGGGGATGCAGGGTACAGGCTGGGGCGTGGTGGGGCGGGCAGGCGGAGCCTCACCTGTGCCGGATGGGGACCTGTAGGTGAAGCCGCCCTCAGGCAGGGCCTGGGCCAGGGACCTCAGGGTGCGCTCCAGGTACGAAAGCAGCCAGGTGGCCACGAGGTGCTGGTCCCCCAGAGCCAGGTCCTTGATGTCCCCGGGGGCTTCCAGCAGCCCGTCCATGGCCTCAACGAGTTTCTGGGAGTGAGGGGTGGCAGAGGTGTTAGACTATGGAACCACGGCCAGGGCTCGGCCCTCACCTCCCGGCAGGGAACACACCGGGGACCCAGCCCTGGCGACCGTCACTGGCATGCCACAGCCAGGACACAGCAAAGGGTGGAGCGTGTGCCGGGGGCCTGGGGGTCACTACAGCAGGCCGGGCTCACGGCCTGCCAGGCCGGCTGCTCACTGGGCTGTGGGGACGGTCACTGAGCGAGCCTGGCCCCTGAACTCTCAGAAGGTGTCCGGACCTGCTCTGAAAGGTAAGAAACACCTGCAGTCCCAGTGCTCAGAAGGCTGAGGCAGGAGGGTTTCAAGTTTAAGGCCAGCTGGGGCTACACAGAGTTCAAGGCCAGCCTGGAATGCACAGTGAGACCTCATCTCATACAAACAAACGGGACAGTTTGAAAGAATAAATGTAAACTATTTCAGTGTTTGAAAATTATCCTGCCGGGTGTAATGGTGCACGCCTGTAATCCCAGCACTCAAGAGGCTGAGGCAGGAGGTTCACCACAAATTTGAGGCCAGCCTGGGCTACACAGTGAGTTCAAGGCCAGCCTGAACTACATAGTAAGACCCCGTCTCAAAAATAAATAAATAAAATCATTCCATGTTGAAAAGGGTAATATTTTGGATCTGTAGGGCTAAATATATATATTATATATATATAATATATATATAAATGACATATCTAAATAAATTACATATATATATATAAAATGCCCCAGTCTGCCGCCTGTATCACCCCCGTGTATATGTGTGTAAGACTAGAAGTCCTGCCATGGTGGGGGGCAGTTTGCACCCACACCGAGCTCCCCGGGGCTCCCCGTGCTGTCCTGGGCGCCCCCCAGATTCCATGCTTACCCTGATGGTCAGCTCAGCCACTTGGGGCCTGAAGTCTCTGTTCAGACCCTGGACCTGGTCAAGGAAGCTGGAGAGGCTCTGCGGGGGGAGGGCGCACGGGCGTCAGCCGGGCTGGGGGCCCGGGGTGCGGTGCGGCTCGCAGGCGAGGGGGCCCCTGGGGCGCTCACCTTGCTGCGGATCCGGGGGGGCGCGGTCCAGCCGGGGAAGACGATCGCTGTTGGGGTCAGGACAGGGCTCGTGAAGTCGGGCTTTGTGGGGGCCGGGGGTGCTGGGCTTGGGGCGGGCGAGGTATCTCTGCAGGTGGTGTTCTGTGGGCCGTTGCGGAACCCGGGCAGCGGCCTCCAGCCCGGGCGGCAGCGGCACTTATACGAGCCCGGGGTGTTAACGCACACGGTGGAGCTGTGGCAGGCGTGCTGCCCGGCGGCGCACTCGTCCACCTCTGGGGGCGCGCACAGGGGTCAGGCCCGGGCGCCCTCCCCGCCCCCACCTCCCCGACAGAGGCGCCCAGCCTGGGCCACCCGGCGACCCCGTGCCCTGCGCGGGCCGTGAAGACACTGCAGGCCTCCCTGCCGGGGAGCAGTCGGGTGCCGCCTGGGGCCCCCTGGAAGCCTCCCTCTCAGCCCTCCCGGGAGGCTGCGTGGTCTTTAATGATCCGGCCTCGGTAGACCGAGCGCGGGCACAGAGGCCTCCATCGGCGCCGGTTCTAGGGCTCGACGTGCGACCGGGTGTTTGGACCCTGGCATCTGGGGTCCCACCTTCGCAGGTGGTGTTGACGGGGCCGTCGGGGGACCCGGGAGCTGGCTTCCATCCACGCCGGCACTTGCACTCGTAGCTGCCCAGCTTGTTGATGCAGTGGGTGGTGTTGTGGCACCCGTGCTGTCCAGAGAGGCACTCGTTCACATCTGGGGACAGAGCAGCCGGCGCAGGTGTCAGGCCCCGCCCACCCGGGCATCAGGCCCCGCCCACTCCGTCAGACCCCCGCCCACCCCGCTGCGCAGCAGCCCTGCCCATCTTTCTTTCTGTTTTTTTTTGTTGTCTTTTTGAGACAGGTCCTCTTTATGCAGCCTTGAGCTCACTTTGTAGCCCAGGCTGGTTTTGAACTTGCAGGGATCCTCCTGCCTCAGCCTCCCCAGTGCTGGGATGACAGGCGTGCACCGCCACACCCGGCAACCCCTGCCCATCCTGTCAGTGCCCCAACCGCGGGTCTTCGCTGCCTGTGCCACCACCCGGCGCCCTTCAGCTCCACCTTGAGAGGACCCTGTGGTGGCGGCCGCACCTGCACGAGGGGCACAGCACGGGGCATCTCCAGTGTTTTGTTTTTGGTGCTGGGACTCGAACCCAGGACCTTGCACTTGCCAGGCAGGCACTGCGCCGCTGAGCCGTATCCCCAGCCTGGCATCTTCAGTTTTTAAGAAGCAAAACCAGGAGAGAAACCGAATCCCAGCAGCCGGGCCGCAGCGCAGGCCGCGCTTCCCAGGACCGGACGTGACCACGAGGAAGGGCTGATGTGTGGGGGACTCCACGGGGGCCCCCTGCGTCCCCGGGCCCTGCCCTTCTCTGTCCCTGGATGAGACCTTCCAGGAAGCACCCCGAAAAGCGCCTCCACCCTGCCCCACGCGGCCTCATGTGGCTTCCCCGGGGTGACCCAAAACCCGGCAGGCAGACACTGGGTTCGCCACCATCGCCAACACCAGCGCCGTGGCCCTGGCCCCCAACTGGGAGACCCACGATCCCGAGCCCCCATCATCGCTCCACGTGGTGACCTTCGACCTCGTTCCCCCGGGGCTCCTGGCCTCGCCGGACAGCACTGTCACCCCGCCCTGGGTCAGGTCCTCCCAGAGGCTGGACCACAGGCATGGGGAGCGAGCCCCGAGGCGTGGGTGCCAGGCCACAGGGTCTAGCCGGGTCCGCTCCATGGTCCCCACAGAGGCAGCGGCGGGGACAAGCCGCCTCCCGGTCCTGCGCCCACTCTGGCAGCCGGGAGGAGAATCCCGACTGCCCCAGGGCGCTGCCCCTGCTGCCCCTTCGCGAGCCCCAGTGCCGCAGGTCTCCCCGGCTCCGCTGTCCCCGCGCACGCGTGGCAGGAGGGACAGGCCTGGGACGCGGCCTCGGCTCCTTTCCCTGACCTCCGGACTCTGCGTCAGCCCCTCTCTGCGGAGCCCCAGCTTCCACACCCCCAGGGTCGCAAAGCGTGTGACGCAGGGCCGGGGCCCCGACCACGCCCCGAGGGGCCGTCCAGGGGAAGTCGGGTCCCAAGGCGCGGGAGGCTCGCTGCAGAGAGCGCTGGAGGGCGGCGTGCAGAGCCCTGGGCTCCGAGCCCAGCCCCACGGGGACGGGAAGAGGCCCGAGGTCCCCGAGGTCCCCCGGCCTCCCGAAAGCGCTGCCCCCAGCCGCGGGCGCGGACGCCTTCAGGTCTGAGTCACCTTCCCAGAAATTCCATGAGGTAGGAGCCCCTGTTCCTCTTTTTTTTTTTTTTTTGTATTGGGAATCAAACTCAGGACTTTGCCCTTGCCAGGCAGGCGCTTACGCCGCTGAGCTACGTCCCCGGGCCTGTTCCTCTTTTTTTACAGATGGGGAAACAGAGGCACAGAGAGGGCGAGTAACTGTCCACGGCCACACAGTGAACAAAAACGAAGCTGCTGTCGGCCGGGCAGGGCAGCGCGTGCCTGTAGCCCCAGCACACAGGAGGCTGAGGCAGGAGGATTGCCGTGAGTTGGAGACCAGCCTGGGCTACAAAGTGAGCTCAAGGCCGGCCTGAACTGCACAGTGAGACCCTGCCTCAAAAAATGAATAAATAAATAAATAAATAGATACAGTAGAGACCACTTTTCCCTCTTTGCTCCTCCGTTACACAGAGTCACAGTAGCATCACCACACGTCACCCATCAACAGGGTTTCCACGCAAGCTGCCGACGTCAGCGGGATGGGGCCCCAGCCCTGCACCAGCCTGCCTCCCCGAGCAGGGCCACGGGGACCTGCACAGCTGTCACCAGGGCCCGGCCCTCGGCCCCGACCTCAGGGAGGGGAGGTCCTCACCCTGACACGTGTTCTCCTCCGAGCTGTTGAAATTCCTTCCTCCGGACACGAGCGCGTACCCCGGGATGCACACGCACTGGTACCTCCCCACCATGTTCTCGCAGTCGGCGAACAGCCCACAGGACTTGCTCGTGGGAGGCGCACACTCGTTGATGTCTGGAACGCACAGGGTGGAGGGTCAGCTCAGGCCCTGGCACCTGCCAGGCAGGTGCTTATGCTGCTGAGCTAAATCCCCAGCTGGATGTGAACCCTTTGGGAGACATCTTGGCTGCAGCTGGAGCGAGCCATTCCTGAAGCTCACGCATTCCGTGCTGTTCATCGCGGTGCCCTGGCTGGCACCTCGGATTCGCACACAGGGCAGAGAATGACACGGCGTGGGACGGGAGAGAAGCTTGGCTTCCCGCTCCTCAGTCCCAAGCACAGCTTGAGAGACACACGGGGCTGGGCACCTCTCTCCAGGGAGCCACCTCCCGGCTTCTTACTCCTCCTCCTCCTCCTCCTGTCGGTGACCCTGGGGACTGAACTCAGGGAGCCCTAACTACACTTCCAGCCCTTTTTCCTTCGCTTTATTGTGAGAGGAGATTTTGCTAAGTCACTACGTTGCCTCAGCAGGGCTCCAACCTGCCATCCTCCTGCCTCAGCCTCTCCGAGCGCTCTCAGGCGCGCGTCACCGGCACCATCGCTCTTCGCATGGAGACTGTCGTGAGGGCGAGGCTGTGCCTTCTGAGCCTCCCTAGGTTCCCCTGTCGGCGCCCGGTGCTGCCCCTCACCCCCGAGAACCCCGCGCAGCCCCCAAGGCCTCTACCGTCACAGCTGTCCGCGGGGCCGGTGATGGGGTGAGGCGAGGTGAACCCGGTGTCACAGTGACAGGTGGCGTTGACACAGCTGGAGTGTTCGGGGCACCGCACGGCACAGCCTGCGGGGGCAGAGACCACGGTGGTCGGCGGGGGGACCGCCCCGAGCCTCCCGGCCACCCTGTCCCCGGCCGGTGCCGCCCACTCACCCGTGCCCTCCTTGGCTCCGGCTTCCAGCAGGTGCAGCAGGACGCACAGCACTGCAGGGATGGGCAGGGTCAGGGGCCGGGTGGGGACGGGGCCGGGGCTGCACCCCACCCCACCCCCGGGCCCCCACCTGCCTGAGCCAGCGTGCTGGAGCTCGGGGCAGGAGGGTGGGGAGTTCGAGCCCAGCCCGGACAACTTAGCGAGCCAGGCTCAAAATAAAAACAGAGGGGCTGGGGACGGGGCTCGGCGTGAGGCCTGGGGTTCAAACCCCAGCACCGCCAGCAAAACACAAAACTGGCGGCCTCTGGGCCGGCGCGGTCCCGGGCCCCAGGGAGCTGCACCCCTGTCACCTCCCCCAAGGCGGGGGCCCTGTGCTCCGGGGACCCAGCAGCGCCATCGCAGCCTGCGCCCACACAGGAAGAGCGGTGGCCGCCACGCTGTCCCTGCCAGGGCCCCTGGAGGACCCCGTGCTGCACGGGCCAGGGCCAGTGAGTCACTTCCTGGGTCAAGGGGAGGTCACACCGCCCAGGGGGCGCACGGACCCGGGGTCGCACTGAGTGTGCGGCTGGGGCTGGGGCGGGGGTGGGGGTCCCCGGTACTCATCGGTGCCTCGGCTCAGTCCCGAGCCCAGGGGACCGTGGAGCCCCCCACCTTGCCCCTCCCTGTGGGGAGAAACTGAGGCCGGAGCCCCAGCCCCACGGCCTCCCCGGGCCCGGACCCAGGCCGGCACCCCCCCATTTCCGCTTCCAGGGACCCCCGGTGACCCCAGAGCCCCGGAGACTCCGCTCAGCTCCTGCAGAAGCCGGCAGGCGGGGGCTGTGTTTATGGGGAAACTGAGGCCTGGAGGATCAGGCCGCATGGCACGGACAGAGGCGCGGGCTTGAGGTCCCAGCCGGGGGCGGGGCTCCCTGGCACCCCACACTCCGCCGGGCGGCCCCTCCCATCCTGAACCCGCCCGGCCAGGGCGTCCCCATCTGGGGGCTCGGAGCTGGGCCAAACGGGAGCCGGAGGCGGCTGCTGACCGCGCGCCATCTGCTTCTCCTCCGCAGCCCGCGGGGGCCGCGCCTGGGGACGCGGGCCGGGCGGGGGATGGGGCGCCTCCTGCTGAGAACCCCAGGACCCCGGGCCGGCCGGCGGCGAGGGCTCTGCGCTGTGAAACCATCGCGGGGGTTTTGGCACCGGGGATCCCCCCACCTCCGTAAGCGGCCCCCGCTGTCCCACGCGCGCCATCCTCCTGCCTCAGCCTCCCCCGTGGTCCGCGCCCGGCGCCGTCATCGGCCCCGACACAGCACGGGCAGCCGTCCCGGTGCCCCGCGTCACTTCTGCATCCTGTGTCACCTGTCCCGGCGCTCGGGCAATGGCTGCCCGCGACCGTTAGGGCCTCGCTGGGCGGGGCGGGCCGGGTCCTGCCGCCAGCCGCGCCCCGTCCCGGCCTGCGACTGGGGCTCGGGCCGGGCACAGCGTGCGGGCGTCCGGCCCGGCGCCCCGTCCCCCCGCCCTCTGTGGGGGCCGCCGGCCCCACCGGCTCGGCCGCTTTGCTTTCTTTCTCCCTTCTCTGGCACGGGCTCTGGCTAAGTTGCTCCGATCGGGCTCAAATGCGCGAGCCTCCTGCCTCAGCCTCCCGAGCGCTGGCAGGACAGGCGCGTGGCCTCACGCTCGGATCCCCGCTGCTTTCCCCGTGCCTCGGTTTCCCCTCTCGGCGCCCCCGCCCTGGCAGTGCGCAGGTTCCCGTTCTTACCGAGCAGGCAGCGCGGGGCGCCCATGGCTGCGGCCGGGACCGCGGAGCAGGCGGACGGGCGGGCGGAGGCGCTGAGGATCCCCGAGCCGCGGCGCCCGCCCGCTTTATGGAGGGGGAGGTGCCAGCCCGCCCCGGAACCCCGGGGGCGGGAGCGCAGGGCCCGGAGGGCGGCGCCCACACCCGCGGTGGGGGGGTCGGCTCCACCGGCCCGGGGCGCACAGCTGCCACCTGCGCGGGAGCGGCGAGACCCGCCTGCCTCAGCCTCTGCGTGGCGGGGCGCACATGCCAGGCCGCAAAGGGGCCGGAGGAGGAGCTGGGAGTTCCCCCGGGATTTGCTGGCTGTGTCCTCGGCGGTGGGGACTGGCCGGGCGGGCGCGGTGGCGCCTACTGGTGACCCCAGCACTCTGGGAGGCTGAGGCGGGAGGGCCAGAGGTGAACCTCGTTAGATAAACTTTGTTTCAAAACAAAAAAATAAAAAATGGGCCGAACATGTGACTTCGTTGCAACGATCCTGGCTTCAATTCCCCAAAACTGGAACAGAAAGGAAGAGGCGGAGGAAGGGAGGACAGAAATGGCCCGGTCTCCATGCGGGCCGCCAGGGCTCCCCTGCTTTGCACCAGGGGAAACTGAGGCTCTGGGGCTGGGGCTGCAGCTCACCGCGTGGCAGGATGGGCACCCCGAAAAATAAGGGGGAGTCAGAACCGGCAGCAGTTTAGTGTGGCGGCACCACGTTGATCAGCGGGAATCAGAGGCGAGGAGAGCTGGTTGATTTTCAGTGACTCGGGGCGGCCTCATCTCTGAGGACTCCACAAACGAGTAACTAAAAATTATAATCGATAAGCCTGGCACGGTGGCGCACGCCTGTCACCCCAGCACTTGGGAGGCTGAGGCAGGAGAATCGCCGTGAGTTCAAGGTCACCCTGTCTAAAAAAACAAAAATTTGCGTGGCTCAGGTCCCGAGAGCTTTGCTTCTGTGGACTCCAGTTCCTCCCATCAACAGTGGGGCTGTGCTTTATGGATGAGGAAACTGAGGCACAGCTAACCGCGTCTGGGGTCAGAGGCAGCCTCCGTGGGGACCAGCGTGTCGGACCCCAGTTTAGCAGGCAGCAGTCACCTGTCATCTCAGCTCTGGGAGGCTGAGGCAGGAAGTTCACAAGTTTGAATTCCACCTGCTTGCTTAGTGAGACCCTGTTTCATGATTAAAAAAAAAAAATCAAAAGGGCTGGGGATGGAGCTCCGTGTGGAGTGTCTGGGTCCAATCCCCAGAATTGCAAGATAATAATAATAATAATAAAAGTTTATTTTTTAGTTTTTTTTTTTTTTTTTTTTTTTTTTTTTTTTTTTTTTTTTTTTTTTTTTTTTTTTTTTTTTGTCTTTTTGAGACTGTGTTGCTGTGCGGTTCAGACTGACCTTGAGCTCACTTGATCTTGAACTGTCAACCATCCTCCTGCCTCAGCCTCCCCAGTGCTGGGATCACAGGTGTGCACCACCACGCCCTATTTGTTTGTTTTGTTTTTTATTTTTTTGGTACTGGGAATTGCACTCACGGCCTCACGCTTGCCAGACAGGCGCCTGTCGCTGCTGAGCTGTATCCCCGGCTGGATCCTTGTTTATTTATTTTTAGCATTCATTTTATTTTGGTTTCAGGGTTTGGTTTTGCTTTGAGACAGGGTGGGTCTTGCTGAATGGCTAAATTCCCAGGCTGGGCCTGCCTTTGCGATCCTCCTGCCTCAGCCTCCCAGAGGCTGGGATGACTGGCGAGGGCTGGCTTTGTTCCTCAAGGGCCGAAGGAGCAGCGGGGAGCCCAGGACCGGTCTTGGGGGTCAGGCTCCGTGTCAGGAGGAGCCTGGACCTCAGCCAGAGACCTGGGGAGAAGGAAGCATCCACCGCCAGCCCGGGCGACCGAGGCCACCTGGAAGCCCCCACGAGTCCCGCCTTCCCTGTGCTGCGCGTCCTCGGACCCCCAGGCCTCGGCCGGCCTAGCCAGGCCTTCACCCCGAGCCGAGCCGCACCCCACCCAGCCCTCCTGTAGTTTAGGAGTTTACAAGGTATCCACGCTCAGTCGCCCAGGCTGGCCTGGAACTTGGGCTCCTCCTGCCTCGGCCTCCATAGTAGCTGGGAGTGCAGAGGTGCCCCGCCTTGCTGAGCTGATTTCGGCCTCTCTCTCCTGACCGCTGGGCGTCCCCTCCCCTCGGATGGGCGGGTCACACGGGTCACGTGCACAGCGTGGTCTGGGGACAGACGGTGTCCGCTTCATCCCTGCACCCGGCTGCACCCGCGTCGTCCGTCTGTCAGCAGCCAGACAGACCAGAGTCCCCACTGCTGTCCCAGCCCCGCCCTGGCCT
>RJWM01041615.1:0-14793 GCA_004363535.1 Dasyprocta punctata | reverse complement strand
AAAACCAGAGCTGCTCAAGAGCGACTAACTAGGGGCCAAAGATACAACTCAGCAGCACAGCACCTGCCTGGCAAGTGCAAGGTCCTGAGTTCGATTCTCAGTACAAAAAAAAAGAAAGAAAGAAAAAAAGAGTGACCAATTAGCTTCCTGAAAATCCAGTATGGACCAAACAGCCTAATATTTTCTTCAGAGGTTTTCGTCTTTTTTTCTTTTTCTTTCTATCTTTCTTTTCTTTTCTCTTTTCTTTCTTTCTTTCTTTCTTTCTTTCTTTCTTTCTTTCTTTCTTTCTTTCTTCTTCCTTCCTCCATTCCTTCCTTCCTTCCTTCCTTCCTTCCTTTCCTTTCCTTTTTTTTTTTTTTTTTTTTTGAGAAAAGCTCTCCCTATGTGCCCAGGCTGGCCTCAAACTCACAGCGATCCTCCTGTCCCAGCCCCTGAGTGTTGGGATTACAGGCATGTGCCACCATGCCCAGCTGGAGTTTTTCATTTTCTTGTAACTATGAACCTTCAAAGTTTAATAAAAGTTCAGCTGGATAGCTTATCACAGTCATTAACCACAGACCACTAATCAATAATGGGGTCTCTAAATTCCTGAGGGGCTCACAAAGAAGAACCCTGTGGTACAGAGATTGGTTTCATCTTCCTCACCTGGGGGCAGGGCGGGGTGGTGGTGGGGGGAGCTCCCAAAAGACCTAATGCGTATACAGGAGAGGTTTCACACCTCTTCTGTGGAAAATTGAGGGTGGCAGTCAGACCTGGGCTGGCCTTGCATTGCCAGGGGCTCAGGCTGTTTCTAGCTCCCTGCTTGGCCATTGACTAGAGGGTGTGATTTTTGTCTTTGTGGTCCAGATTGTTTTTTTTTTTTTTTTTTTTTTCCCGGCACTGGGGATTGAACTCACAACCTTGCGCTTGCCAGGGCAGGCGCTTAAGCCGCTGAGCCAAACTCCCCAACCCTGGTTTTTTTGAGGCAGGGTCGCACTATGTAGCTCAGGCCGGCCTTGCGCTCGTGTTGTAGCCCAAGCTGGCCTAGAACTCACAACGCTCCTCCTACCTCAGCCTCCCGAGTGCTGGGATTAAAGGCGTGCGCCACCACGCCTGGCTTGTGGTCCAGATTGGTAAAAGAGTTCAAACACACCCAGATTCAAGGCAGCTGTTGTGGGAAGAGACAAAAATAAAATGGCAAGCTGAATGTAATGGCACATGCCTGTAATCTCAGTATTTAGGAGGCTGAGGCAGAAGGATTCAACGCCAGCCTGGGTTACACAGGGCAAGAGCCTGTCTCAAAAAAAAAAAAAAAAAAAAAGCCTACAGGAAAATAAAATGACTAAGACATGCCTGTAGCTGAAAGGGTATATCCTGGAGCTGATACATATCACTTCATCACTGACTGGGGCTCAGGTCAGTGCAAGTCTGAAGGGAACCTGGGAAGTATGATCTTTATTCCAGGGCTGCCACATTGCTTGCCAAATTGTGAATCTTCTCCACTTCTAATACTTCGGGTCTAAGGGGTGACTGGCAGCTGGGAGGTAGATTATCGCATTTGCTACAGTGGAGAATGACTGACTTCCTATAATCCTAGTCTTAGGGACCTGTACCCTCATCATACCTGGGTCTCTCTTAGTATTTTATTGTGTGCTACAGTTGACAAAGCTAAACAAACTATTATATACATGATCCATTTTAACACATTGCATTTTATTTATGTTAATATTACATATACAATAGGTATTCTCTATTAATGACTACATTCAAGCTTGGATCTTCCCCATTGGCCAAGAATTGACTACAGTTAAGTTTGGTGTGAATTCTGCTGAGCGTCTTTCTATAATATACTCTTTGAAAAGTTTGATGATACGCTGTTAGCGTTGCAAAGCTGTTTGAAATCTCCCCTCTACAACCTGTGTCTAGTGGCCTAGTGCTCATATGCCAGATGACATCTTCCATGCCTCATTGCCTTCTCCCAACCTTTTGGTCTGTCTGTTCTTTCTTTCTTTCTTTCTTTCTTTCTTTCTTTCTTTCTTTCTTTCTTTTATCCTTCTTCTTTGGTGCAGAGCATTGAACCCAGGGCCTTGTATATGCTGTAAGTGCTGTACTACTGAGCTACACTCCCAGCCCTCTCCATCAAATTTTAACTTAGCCCCACCCAGGTCAGAGGTCTGGTCTAGTTGCTCCGGGTGAAGGGGATTCTGATCTTGGTTTTTACTTCTCCTTCTTGGATTAGGTCTTTTACCAGGAAGCTATTATGGTAATGCATGCTCCTTGCAAATCTTAATCTGTATTTGGAGCCTTCTTTTGCCCCTGGACAAAATGGGCTATCATTCTCTGCATGGGCAGTGTCTTAGTCTGTTTTCAGTTTCTATCACAGAATTCCAGGGACTGGATAATTTATAAAATAAAAAGGTTCAACATATGTCTCACCAGTGTGAGAAGCTGAAGGAACCAATATATGTTTATATATGTATATAAAAATAGTTAAGATAGTTATACTACTGATTTCTCTGAATTCACTGAAGAAAAAGATTTGTGCTGATATGTTCAGGCAATTGAATACAGATGTCTTGTGCTCTGGGTGAATAACAACGTGTAATGTATGTACCATTGTTGCCCCCTGATTGACATGTTTTAAAATTTTGTTTTATTTTTTCTCTTTGAAATAAAATGGATTTGAAAAAAAAAGTAGAGGTTCATTTTGACTCACAGTTCAGGGGGCGGGGGATCTAAGGACCTCTACTGAGAGCTCTGTGCTGCTTTAGCATGACAGAAGGTGTAAGAGCAAGCAGGCATGTGCAGAGGAGCCAAAGCACAAGAAGCTGCCTGCTTTACTACGACACAGTCTGCAGTATCTAATCTAGTCCTGTGAGAATAAGAACTTCTTCAAGAATGGTAATGATCCAATAACCGCTTAAAAAACGATCTCCTAAGCCACACCCAAGGCTCTCTGTGAGTCTGTGCCATTCACGGACTGGGGTGGGGGAAGAACCAGAGGTCTCACCAGGAGGTGCTCCCCACCTGGAAACCAGCACCATGCGCTGGCTGCCACCAGAGTGGGGACAGCCACATCCAAGCCTCTCTCTGTGAGTCTGCACCATCTGCGGACTGGAGGGGGTGGGGAAAGAACCAGAGCAGGGACAGCCCCACCCAAGCCTCTCTCCATGAGTCTGCACCATTGGTGGACTGCAGCCGGGAGAGATCCAGGCCTCACCAGGAAGCAGTCTTGGCTGGGAAACCATATCATTTTCATTGTTTTGTTGGGTTGGGTTTTATTCTGTTTTGTTTTATGTTAAATCTGATGGCATAGGCAGCTATTTGAAAGATAACAGACATATTATGGTAGCCATTTTGGATTTAGTAGTGGTTTGTTTTGACATCCTTTATTCCATTCACTGTTTTGGTTTTATTGTTTCTATTCTATTCTATTCTGTTCTGTTTTATTTTTACTATGTCCAAAAGTATCTGCAGCTATTTTGAAGACAACAAAAGGCATTATGGTAACTATTGTTGGTTTTGTAAGGTTTCGAAGTCCTGTATCACTTATACTGTTTATTTTTTATTGGTTTTATTCCATTTTATTTTCCTTGGTTTTATCCTCTTTAAAATAAGATAAACATACAGAATAAAAAAAAAAATCTCCTAGCCAGGCATGGTGGTGCATGCCTATTATCCCAGCACTCGAGAGGCTGAGTCAGGAGGATCATTGTGAGTTTGAGATCATCCTGGGCTACAAAGTGAGCTCAAGGTCAGCCTAAACTGCATAGTAAGATCCTGTATCAAAAACACAAAAGAAAAAAGACCATCTCCCAAGGGCCAGGGTTGTAGTTCAGTGGTGCAGTGCCTGCCTGTTAGCATGAGGCCCCCTGAGTACAATACCCAGTACCAACAAAACAGAGCAAAACAACCAAAAAACAAAAACCATCTCCCAACACTACCACAATGGCAGTCAAATACTAATCTGAGTTTTGGAGGGGACCAGCTGTATTCCAGGCATTGCAGGAAGAGTCTTCATAATAACATGAGGTATTGAATGTGTCTTAATCACTTTCTGGAAAAATTATATCTTGAAGGAATATAGCCATCACCATCCTGGGAGAACCCTCTAAACCATTCCCTTCCCAACATAGCTGCTATCTCAGTGACTTATACTATCATCCAGTCCTGCTATTGACATCAACTCATATCATTATTCAGTCCTGCTACTGATAATAACCACTGCCTGCACCTTCTCAACCTTGTCCTTGGGCAAGCATCCTTGGCAGGTAGGCACAACCCCCTTTAGCCAAACTCCTTGTCCCACCTTAAGAATCTATAGAAGACCCGTGGACTGTGTAAGGTTTACTGGTCTGGTCTCTAGTGCCAGAGCAGTCTCTCTCATGTTTGTTCTGAAATAAGCCTGTTCTGTTGAGCTAGTATCTCTGTTCCTTTTTCTCCTTTTTTCCTAACATAACTGATAGCCACAAGTTACAAAAGGAGAGGTTTATTTTGGCTCATGTTTCAGTCCATTATCACCTGGCTCCAAGGCATGATGACATGACAGAGAACACGGCAGAGGAGAGCTGCTTGCAGCCCAGCAGCATGGCAGACAGGAAGCAGAGAGTGAAGGGAGAAGCTGAGGAGCAAGATGAGCCCTTCAAGACTATGCCCATAGTGATCCATCTTCCTGGCCAGACCCCAACTCCTAATAGCAGGTCAGCTGTAAGCCCCTGTTAGGATTTGGGTCTAGATGTCCCCCCGCCACAGCTTCATGTAGTCATGGGGGCAGACTTTTTTGGAGGTAGCAGATTCTAGAGTTTGTGACTGATGCATGGCCCAATGCTGGGATTAGGTGTGTGAGTGTCACATCTGCCCTAGGCTGGGTAGCCTGCATGCAATAGAAGGGACAGAAAGAGTCTTGTCTCTTTTTTGCTGCTTTTGCTATTTTCTGTTGCCCTGAATGGTTGCCCCTCAGCCATGTGCCACCCTACCTTTGAGCCAGCTGACTGTGGACTGAAATCTCTACAACTGTGAGCTAAATAAAACTTTCCTCCTTTAACTTGTGGGTGTTGGGTATTTTATCTCAGCAATGAGCAAAGTAACTAAGACAGTCCCCATAATCCAATCATCTTCCAAAAGCCCCACCTATGAGCACGTGAGGCTTTGGGGGACATCTACCCACAAGCTATAACAGAGAGCTTGCCACATGTGAGGCACTACTCTTTATGCTTTAAAAATTTTAACCCCTCTGAGTCAGGTGCGATGGCGTATGCCTTTAATCTCAGAACTCAGGAGACTGAGGTAGGAGGAGTGTTGTGAGTTCGAGGCCAGCTTAGACTAAAACGCAAGCACAAGGCCAGCCTGAGCTACATAGTGTGACCCTGCTGGGAGTTTGGCTCAATGGCTTAAAGGCCTGTCTGGCAGGCGCGAAGTTGTGAGTTTGATCCCTGGTGCTGGAAAAAAAAAAAAGTTTAACCCCTCTGGTCCTCACACTCGCACAGCTAGCAAGCACACCTTTCCTACTAATGCCAGGGTTTGTGTTGGAACTATAGTTTGTGTGGTTCTGTAGTAGAAAGCTGGGTTTTGGAGTAGGCAAACTTATTTGTTGTGTGTACTTAGGCAAATTTTTCAACTTCTAAAACAGTTCACTGATACCTGCAAAATAAAAAAATACTTAATACAAGTATTTAGCTTAATTTCTGACACACAGTATTACCAAATAATGATAATACTTCCTTACACAGATTTTTATTTGTTTATTTATTTATTTTTGGTACCAGGGATCGAACTCACAACCTCGTGCCTGCCAGGCAGGTGCTTGAGCCACTGAACTAAATCCCTGGCCCTATGTTTTAGACAGGATCTCACTATGCAGTTCAGGCTGGCCTTGAACTCATTTTGTAGCCCAGACTGGTCTCGAACTTGCAATGATCCTCCTGCCTCTGCTTCTGAGTGCTGGGATTACAGGTGTGCACCACCACACCCGTCTGTTCTTACACAGATTTTTAAAAAAGTAATTAAATCTTGTATGATGGCGGAGTTGTTTATTTTAAGGTTCTGACCCATGCTCAACCCTTCTTCCCAAGTAATCTTTCTTTTTGGGGGGAGTAGCATAACTGGGAATTGAACTCAGGACCTCATCTCATGCTTGCCAGGCAGGTGCCCACCACTGAGATAAACCCCTGGCCCCCAAGTACTCTTTCTTAAAATGCCAGTTTTGCTACTTGTTACTATGATTGAGTCTTGGCTCTAAGCTCGTCCCCCTTACCTTTTAGCACTTGAAGATATTCCTAATTTAAGAAAGTCATGGTAGTAAAATGAAAATTTTTCCAGTTTTTCTGTTTTGAGCTTCCAATATTTTGAATTATCATTCATATCAGAATATTTCTATATGTGAATATTTTATATGATTGGTTAATAAAGAAGGGATGGTAAGAGTTTATAGGGTAGAAGAAACATCAACCAAAAGAGGAGGGGATTGGAGTGATATCTTCACTTGGTCTACAGAAAAGAGGGAACATGCATCACTGTAAAGCATGACAACAACTTTTGTTGCTGTCACAGGCATACCAGAATCTACACATTCAAAGTAGTGCAGTCATCCCCTAAGTCATTTTGGGAAGCTACTTATGTTGCAGTCATTTAACCATTTCTCAAATGTGTCAACTTCCATTTTATTTCATCTTTTCCACTCAGGTTCCTTTATGAGAAAGTGTAATAGCTGTCCCTTGTATGTATTCTGCCACCCCAAATCCTAATCTGAACTAATTCTGGATGAAGCAGGAGGTACACTGGGACCGTTAACTGCCACCCACCAGCGCCTTTGTATTTGGCTTAGTTGAGTGTCTTCTCTGTGCCAAGGACCATGCCAGGATCTGGGTGTGCAGAGATTAATACAACACTATCCCTGTCCTAAAGGAGTTTGTGGACCATAGGAGGAGTGGTCTAAAAAGTTTTTATACAGCTGGTGAAATTTCCAAGTGTTCATGGAATTGAAACCAAGTAGTGGAAGACCTGTCTGCATCCACATGAAGTATGCAACTTTAAAGTCATCCTTAAGCACATCAGATTGTTGACAGATTGGCTAAAATCCAACAGGGAGAACTAGGTAAATGCTGTGAGTGTGGAGTGCTTTGCTCCAACTGAAAGTCAAGTTGATCCACATGGACAGTCACAAATGCTCCTGTTTGAAATTCCTACAAAATGAATTCAGTGTGATATGGCAGCTTTGAAAACAGCAAAAATGTCAGTCCCTTTGAAGCAATTTCTAAACTTTTTAAATTTACAGAATGATAGATTTAACTTTGAATCATTTTGATATTAGTGTTATCAAACAGATGGGTTCCTGGATCAATTTGGTGGAGAAATAGCACTTTGAGGAATTAAAAAAAAATGTTTTTATGGTAAAGGACATCCTATTGTTTATATACTAGTGTTCTAGGAATTAGTCCTTAGATTCTGTGTTGTCTTGCCAAATATTCAGTGACCCATTTATTAGGAACTGCAAATGTACTTTCTGGTGCACACAACTAAAATAAATGCATTGATTTAACTGACCACCAGTCCTGAAGAAGCAGGGTCTTATAGTGGTTAAGAATATAGTTTCTGATGTCACCCTGCCAGGATTCAAATTCCCCTTTTCCATTCACTAATTGTGTGATCTTTCTTTTCTTCTTCTTTTTTGCTCTTTCTCTTTCTCCTCTTCCTTAATTCTTTCCTTTCTCTGTCTCTCATTCATTCTTTCTTTGCAGTAGTAGAGATCAAATCTAGGGCCTCACACATTCTAGGTACACATTCTGCTATTGAGCCACATCCCAGCCCAAACTGTATGGTCTCAGACAAGCTATTCAAATCTTCTGAGTTTGTTTCTCTATTTAAAAATCAGGAAGGGTATAACCTGTCTAATGGAGTTGTGATGAAGATCAAAGAAATGAACAAACATGAAACACTTAGAAGCATCCTTAACAGAGTAAGATATGTTCATTAAGAACAGCTGTTATTGATTAGAGATCTTACTTTTGTTTCATGTTTGTTACACACACTGAATTTATACCTCCCAAATTCCCTCTGAATAAGTATTAATATCCTCATTTTGTATGTGAAGAAACTTGGATTTAGACGTTGCCATAAGGCAGGCTCACACCATTTAAGACGGACGTTTAGTCTATTGTTTCACTTCATTAACTTCGACCTCCCAGTGGAGCTTTAAAAATCCAAGAGTGCAACACAATGCAAACAACTCAAGTTACTGAAGGTAAGACAGTGTGAAGTCCAGTCATACCCGTGCCAGCTAGCAAGGAGAGAGCAGTAGCCAAGAGGGGAAAAGGACAGGAATGGGCTGGAGAAAGGGGCCACTTTTGTTTGTGTGTCATGAACTTTGCTTGCAGCAGAGAAGAGTCATAGAAGGCTTTTATGGAAGGCAGAAGTGTTTATCTATACTCTTTATAAAGACCATTGTAGTTTGGGTGGACTATACATTGGAAGGGTAGAATAAACATAAAACTGAGGGACCAGTTTCAGACCCTTGTCATAAACCAGAGCCTGTTTGAACCTGTATGGAAACAATGGACAGAAAGAAAATATCAATACCTTAGATACTAAGTAAGCAGAAAAAAATATCTCTCCATCTCTTTACTTTAAGGTGGGACCCAGGTTTCTGGCTTAGTCAAGTGGCTGGCTGCGTGGGTAAGTCAGCAAGATAAGGAAACACAAGGTACATAGGAATAGGTTTGAAAGAGAAGAGAGTGAATTCCATACAGAATAAAACTGAACTTGAAGCATATGTGAGACACTAAATAGAACAATCTGAAAGTCAGTTAAACATGTATATCTGTAGTTCATGCCTTAAGGTTGCACTGGAATTAGAAAGTTGAGATCGTAGTGTAGGTCATAAGGACAGTTTCTGGAGAGAAGAGAAAGGAGGTATGGTATTGTGCCCATAACCACTATTTCATGGTTTTAGTGATATTCATTGTGGTTTGAAAATGTGAAATGCAAAGTTCAAAAAATGAACAATTCATTAATTTTAAATTGCACTCTGTTCTTAGCAGCATGATGAAATCTCTGCTGTCCTCCATCCCACCTAGAATATTAATTTTTGCCCAGCTTATCCATGCTGTATGTTACCTGCCTATTAGTTGCTTTGTAGTCATCTCAGTTATCAGACTAACTGTGACAGTATCACATGGCCTGTGTTCAAGTAGACCTTATTTTACTTAATATTGGCCCCAAAGTGGAAGAGTAGTGATACTGGCATTTTGGATATGCCATACAGTGCTTCTTTTAAGTGAAAAATTATAATAAGATATTTTGAGAGCGAGAAAGCACATTCACATGAGTTTTGTTACAGTATGTTGCTATCATTGTTCTATTTTATGACTAGTTATTATTTTTAATCTTTTACTGTCTATAATTTATAAATTAGACTTTATCATAAGTATGATTATATAGGAAAAATAATATATAGGGTATTCAAGTATAATCTATGGTTTCAGCCACCCACTGAAAGATACGGAACACATCTCGTGTAGATGAGGAGAAAACCACTATAAAAGAAAAATCCAGAGAATAAACCCTAGCAGATGAGACTATGTTCCTATAGTGGAACAATTGGAGACTACATCCTAAGAGCTTAGAAGCAAGCAAGAGAAAAGCAAGATCCTGGGCTCCAAGGGAGAGGAAACTTGCAAAAATGTGGAGGAATTGACCACACCATGTGCTATGGGACTAGTAAGCTTGGGTAGAAAAGTATGCAAGGGATTGGGGAACTTGATATCCATTTATGACCTTTGACAGACAGTTTCAAGGGTGAAAGTGGTATGGAAGCCAGACATCAGGTAGATGAATAGGGAGTGGGAGGTAGAGACTGTGAGTGAAGATTGGATACAAGGATCTTAGCTTATTAAAGAAAGTGAGAGAAACGAAGTGATGGCAGATTGAGAGAAATTTTGGTTAGAACATACTCTTAATACCTATGTCATGGGATTCAAGTTTTCATTAGGGTCAATTAATATTTTCTTGTTTACTCTTTCAGTTTCTTACACTAGGGAGACAATACAGTATTTACACATGTGAGTTTGATTTATTTCACTTACGAGTATGGACTCACGTTGCATCCATTTACCTATAAAAGCCTCAATGTGATCCTTCTTTATAGCTGAGGAATACGCCATTGTATAAAAATACCACATCTTTATTGTAGCCCCAAATATTGAGTACGGTAATCCAAATACTGTAATCCTTTCTCTAGTCTTCCTTACAGTCCAAGAAATTACATTTGTAATTCCACTGAGACATTATTGGAATCCCGATAAGTTAATTCCAGTCTACCACCTCCAGTGCAACCCATGACGAGAGTAAAAACTCCGAGACATATTCTAGGTTAAGGGCAGCCAAGAGGTCCTAAGTCTAATCCTCATGAGGACATGCAGACAAAGGCCATGATCCTAGGCCTCTCCCAGAATTTATTAACTAGTGAAGCAAGGGGGTGGCTTGAGGATGAGTGAGTGACAGTGAAGATGGCGGGAACTACGTGAGTAACTTGAGCTGGCTAGCAAGGTAGTCAGAAAGGTATCTCTGCAAAATGCAGATAAAGATATGCAGGGGTATCAATATGCACAACCCAATCAAGATAGCAACTGAATTGTTTTAGGAAGCTGCTGCTTCAGTTTCTGATATATAAACTTTATCCCCTGGGAACTCACAGCCTCTTTCTCGAGGCTCATCCCCAGTCGACATTCCCGGAGCTCACTGGCTCTGCCATCCCACTGTGCGTATATATTTTGCAGAGATCACTATGGGAGGCAACAGGACATTGTCAGATGGCTTTAGAGATTACATACCAGTACCTCGGCTAGCCTTATCTGCAATGCTTAGAGTCAATTGAAGAGAGAAGGAAATACCATAGTCAGCTCTGTGTATATCAACATAAGGAAATAAGTCTCGATATAATCAAAGTTGCAGCAATTGTTCTGCATTCAAGGGGAACCACTCAAGTTGTCTCCCATAATCTTTTTTATCCATTCCTCGGTTGATGGGCATTTGGGTTGTTTCCAAGATTTAGCTATTACAAATTGTGCTGCTATGGACATGGGTGCACATATATCACTGTGGTATGACGTTTTCAGTTCTTCTGGGAATATGCCAGAAGGATAGCTGGGTCAAATGGGACCTCCAATGCCAGCTTTTGCTTTTTTTTTTTTTTTTTTTGTGGCACCAGGGATTGAACTCACAACCTCACACCTGTCAGACAGGTGCTTAAGTCACTGAGCCAAACTCCCGGCCCTGGTTTTTTTGAGGCAGGGTCGCACTGTGTAGCTCAGGCCGGCCTTGTGCTCGCATTGTAGCCCAAGCAGGCCTCAAACTCACAACGCTCCTCCTACCTCAGCCTCCCAAGTGCTGGGATTAAAGGTGTGTGCCACCACGCCCGGCTCAATGCCAGCTTTTTGAGGAACCTCCAGACTGATTTCCACAGTGGTTGCACCAGTCTACACTCCTACCAACAGTGGAGAAGTGTTCCTTTTTCCCCACAGCCTCTCCAGCATTTGTTATTGGTGGTTTTCTTAATCCTGGTCATTATTTCTGGAGTGAGTTGAAATCTCAGTGTTGTTTTAATTTGCATTTCTCTAATGACCATTGATGTTGAACATTTTTTCATGTATTTATTTGCCATTTGTATTTCTTCATCTGAGAAGTGTGTATTCATCTCAGATGCCCATTTTTTGATTGGGTCTTTGAATTTTGGGGGCCTGATTTTTAAAAATTCTTTATATGTTCTAGATAGAAGTCATTTGTCCGAGGGACAGTTAGCTAAGATTTTTTTCCCAATTCGTGAGTTTTCTTTTCACTCTGTTGGAGATTTCTTTTACCATGCAAAAACTTTTTAATAAGATGAGATCCCAGTTATTGATTCTGGGAAGCATTTCCTGTGCAGTCTGATTTTTGTTCATGAATTCTCTGTCTACCCCTATGTCTTAAAGATTTCTACCTACTTTGTCTTCCAGCAGATTTAGTGTTTCTGTTTTAATGCTTAGGTCTTTGAACCATTTTGACTTCAGTGCATGGTGTTAGGCATGGCTCTAGTTTTAGTTTTCAGCATATGGAAAGCCAGTTTTTCCAGCACTAGTTATTAAAGAGGCTATCTTTCTTCCATTTAACATGTTTGGCCCCTTCGTCAAAGATAAGGTAGCTGAGTGTGTTTGTAGTTGTGGTTGTATCTTCTAATCTATTCCATTGATCTTCAGATCTGTTTTTATTCCTGTACCATGCTGATTTTCTCACAGTAGCTTTGTAGTATAACTTCAAGTCAGGGATTGTGGTGTCTCCTGCCTTGCCCTTGTTGCCCAGAATTGCCTTTGCTATTCTAGGTCTCTTCTGGTCCCAGATGAATTTTAGAAATAATTTCTCTAGATCTTTGAGGTATGCTAATGGTATTTTGATTGGGATTGCATTAAATCTGTATAACAATTTTTGGAGAATGGCCATTTTCACAATGTTTGTTCTTCCTATCCATGAACATAGGATGTCTTTCCATTTTCCGAGATCCTCTTCGATTTCTTTTTTCAGAGTACCATAATTTTCACTGAATAGATCTTTTACTTCCTTTGTTAGATTGATTCCTAAGTATTTCATTTTTTGAGGGATGGTATTGTGAAGAGTGTAGTTTCTCTTACTTCTCTCTCAGTTTGTTTTTTGTGTGCAGGAATGCTATTGATTTTTGAGTGTTGACTTTGTATCCAGCTACTTTACTGAATTTGATTATTATATCTAGATGTCTTTCAATGGAGTTTTGGAGGTCTTCTATGTAGAGTATCATGTCATCTGCAAATAATGATAATTTAACTTCTTCCTTTCCTGTCCTTATTCCTTTTATTTCTCTCTCTTGTCTAATTGTTCTGGATAATGTTTCCTGTACTATATTGAATAGGAGTAGTGATAGTGGACAGCCTTATCTTGTTCCTGATTTTAGAGTGAAAGATTTTGGGTTTTGATCATTTAATAAGATACTGGCTGTTGGTTTGTCGTAGATGGCTTTTATCAAATTGAGGTAAAGACCATCTATTCCAGTTTTCTTTAGGGTTCTTATCATGACTGAGTATTGGACTATATCAAAAGCTTTTTCTGCATCTACTGAAATAATAATGTGATTCTTGTTTTCGGCTCTATTGATACAGTGTATTATGTTTATTGAATTGCATATGTTGAACCATTCCTGCATTCCTGGAATGAATCCCACTTGGTTGTGCTGTATAATTTTCTTGATGACTTGCTGCATTCTGTTTGCCAGTATTTTATTGAGGGTTTTTGCATCTACGTTCATTAGGGAGATTGACCTGTAGTTCTCTTTTTTGGTTGGGTCTTTCTCTGGGGTTATTAGGGTAATATTTACTTCCAGGAATGAGTTAGGGAGACTTGCTTCCCTTTCAATTTCATTGAAGAGTATGAGGATTGTTGGAATTGTCTTCCTTGAATATCTTGTAGAAGTCAGCTGTGAATCCATCAGGACCTGAGCTTTTCTTTGTTGGTAAGGGTCTAATTACATTTTCAATTTCATTAACTGAAATTGAGTTATTCAACAGTTTTACATATTCTTGATCCAGCTTTGTTAAGTAATACATTTTTAGAAATTTGTCCATTTCTTCTGTGTTTTTGAACCTATGAGAGTAAAGTTTTTCAAAGTAGGTATTGATGACCTTCTGTATTTCTACAGGGTCTGTAGTAATTTTGTCCTTTTCATTCCTTATTGCATGAATTTGAGTTTTTTCTTTCCTTTTTAAAATAAGGTTGGCTAGGGTCTTAACAATTTTATGTATTCTTTCAAAGAACCAACTCTTTGATTTGTTAATTTTTTTGTATTGTTTTCTTAGTCTCTTTGTGTTAATTTCTGCTCTGATCTTTATAATTTCCTCCCTTCTTTGGACTTTGGGCTTTACTTACTCTTCTTTTTCCAGATGTTTGAAGTGTAGCATCAGGTTGTTTATTTGTGTTCATTCTGTTTTCCTGATGTCGGAATTCACCACAATAAACTTCCCTATGAGCTTTCATTGCATCCTACAGGTTCTGGTAAGTTGTATTTGTATTTTCTTTTGCTTGTAGATGTTGTTTAATTTCTTCTTTAATTTCCTCTGTGACCCATTGATTATTCAGGAGTATAATACTTAATTTCCATGTGTTTATGAAGTTTTTGCAGTTTCTTTTGTCATTAATTTCCAGTTTCATGGCACTATGATCAGATAATATGCATGGTATAATTTTGACTCTTGCATTTACTTAAGCATGTTCTATGGGCTGGTATATGGTCTGTTTTAGAGAATGTTCCATGTGAATCTGAGAAGAATGTATATTCTGATATTGTTGGGTGGACTATTCTGTACACGTCTACTAAGTCCATTTGTTCACAAGTTTGATTCAGTTCTGTTATTTCTTTGCTGATTTTCTGTCTAGTTGAGATTGCATTTTGCTCTTTTGTTTTGTCATTTTCCTGTAAAGTCTCAATTGTCTCCAGGGCTAAGGATGGCTGTCTGTACTGTAGGGAGTTTCCCAGTTGAGTGCAGGTCATTAGGCAGGTCTTAACGGGTCCCTAGTAGCACTCAAAGGCTCCGCAAATAGGGGGAACGCTCTGGGTGGACCTTCAGCACACCCCACAAGGCACACTGAAGGTCCCTGGCTATTAAGGGATGATGGGCAGGGCTCTATCAGGTTCTGAGTGAGGTACCGAGGCTGCAACGCCAGGTAGAGTTCTCTATGCAGGTCTTAGGCACGTGCCACTCAGCACACAGACATTACCCGGGACCTCAGAGTCTTTGGGCAGGTCCTAGCCAGGATCCAAGC
>RJWM01041614.1:0-14794 GCA_004363535.1 Dasyprocta punctata | reverse complement strand
TATCCTTCCCATCTCAAAATCTCTTGTCCATCCTTTAATCAAGGCATCATGTCTTTCCCTTTCTCTTGGCTTCTTTTGATCCATTGCAGAATCCCACACAGAGGGCTCATGTTTCCCTTCCCCTCTTTGCAACCCTTCACAGCTCTTCCTGTCCCTCTGGCTTTCAGTGCTTCCTGCTAAACTCTTGGTTCTCCTCATAAGACCCCTGCATACTTCCCAACCCCAAGTTCAGGTTCCTGCAGTCCCTCCTCCGGGCAGCTCATTCTCATTTACACTCAAATCTAAGACTCGAGAGGGCCTTTTCTCCTACACTCTGCCCACTACTTAAACTGAGCGCCCCACGCAGCACATTGCTTTCAGAAGGCACAAATTTCCCAGGCTTCTGGCATCATAAGAATGGAAAGATGGGTGTTCTGTGTTGTTTGTTTCTCTGTCACTTAAAAATTCAAATCCTTACCTGTGGGTAATCTCGGTTTTGCCTCTCCAGGTGTGTTTTGGCTGCAGTTATACACAGGCCACTCATCAAAGGAGGAAGGTGGTGCTGTTTGCATATATCCATATGTAACAAGCTCTTTTTTTAAAAAACAATTTCTTAAGACACCTGAGCTTGCTTTCTTGGGTTTACATCCTCCCTTAAAATGGACAGATAGAGGACATCAGTTGTTTAATGATTTGTCCTCTGCCCCATGCCAAAACCGGCACTCACTGATGGAGCCTTGGTTCCTAAATGCAGCTGAGTTATAAAGTCGAAACTGGACAGGTGAGGAGCACATGGGTTATCTCACCTTCTCTTAGGGTGCATTTAAGGAGACCTGGACACCACCCATTATCGAACCTGGTTCAGAGATTGTCATGCAAATGATGGAATTTATTTTTTTAATTTCGTTTTTTTATTTAGAAAAATAGATACAGAAGATAGAAACAAAAAGCAGGAAAGACAGACAACAACGACAGATTTGGTACAATTACACTGTAGGTTTACATTGTGAGGTGGTTGAAGTTTGACACTAGTCACAATATTACATATCGTTACCTTCATAGGGGTTGATCATATTGACAGACATAGACACGCAAGGTTTATCAATTCAGGAATATTAATTTTTCTTTTTCAATAGCTAAAGTACTTAGCAATACAGTTTTTTTAGGTGTCTTATTTATGCATATTTATAAATTTATGTCTTTTTCTTTTTCCCTTGCTTTCTTCCTTTCCCCTTAGAGTACCTCTTGTTATCATTGAAATAACTACCCATAATATCAGGTCTAATATAATCAAGCTAAATAGTTCAGAGTGAAGCCAATAAAGGATAAAAGAATGGTCATACTTAAGAGAAACAAAAAACTAAAGAGATCAGCAAACAACAACATATCCAATACCATAAAATTATAGGTTTAGGAATTTAGATTGTTGTAATTTTACAGTGGTTGAAACATTGTATATTATTACCATTAAGGGGGCTGTTCAGATTGACAGATAAAGACATGTAGGATTGATCTGATCATATGAATATCAACTGTTCTCTCTCACCAGTTAATGCATTTAGTAGTATAGACATTTAAACTATCTTATGTATACCCTGATATAAAACTGTCTTTTTTTCCCATAGCTTCCTTCCTCGGTTCCCCTTGTAATACCTCTTATTGTCTTCAAACTGAATGCCCTTACCAACTGGCCAAATATAGTCAAACAAAATAGTATTGAATAAAACCAATAACAAATAAGGTAATGGAGGCAATACATAGTAATGCAACATTGATTTCTATAATACCTCATATTAGTTTCAAGGCAGTTGCCTATATCATCTGTTGTAATGCAAACATACTAAGATAAATTAAAATCCCTCAGAACAGAACAGCGAAAGTAATACCTGGTTTTGAAGCTAGGTGATCACGTATCATTGAAGGCTACCCGTATAAATTTTGTTACCTTTAAGATAGCTGTTTTTGTCATCATGTATGAAAAAATTAGGCCAGTCGAGGTAGAATAGGATTAAACTAAACAGCTCATTGAAAACAATACTGGACTTAACTCCCATTGATGGATTATTCATTTGTCTGCCCTGCTCGGTGGTATCTCTCTGTCACTGTTTCTGGAGCAGTGGACTTCTTTATCTCTCTCTAGAATGTCCTTCAGTATTCTTTGTAGGGTTGGCTTGGTTGTCACAAATTCTTTTAGTTGTTGTTTGTCGTGGAAGTATCTTGTTTCTCTGTTGATTTTAAAAGATAATTTTGCAGGGTACATCAGTCTGGGTTGAAAGTTATTTTCCTTCAGTGTTTGAAATATTCCAGGCTCTTCTTGACCTGATGAATTGTGTTGAGAAGACTGTTGTGATTCTGATGGGCCTTCCTTTGTAGGTAATCTGTCCCTTTTCTCTAATAGCTTTTAATATTTTGCTTTTGTGCTGAATTTCTGGAATCTTGACTATTATATGTCGGGTGTAGGCCTATTATGGTCAAGTTTAGCCGGAGTTCTATATGCTTCAGTTATCTGAAAGTCTCTTCCTGTTCCCATACTTGGAAAATTTTCTGTAATTATTTCTGTAAATATGCTTTTAATTTGATTTGTATTGACCCCTGCTTTTTCACTCACACCTTTTATTTGTAAATTATATTTCCTTGGGTTGTCTTGCAGCTGTTGCACTGCCACTTCCAGACTTCTTACCATTTTTTTTTTTTTTTTTTTTTGTGGTACTGGGGATTGAACTCACAACCTCGCGCCTGCCCGGGCAGGCGCTTAAGCCACTGAGCCAAACTCCCAGCCCTGGTTTTTTGAGGCAGGGTCGCATTGTGTAGCTCAGGCCAGCCTTGTGCTCGCGTTGTAGCCCAGGCCGGCCTCGAACTCACAACGCTCCTCCTACCTCAGCCTCCCGAGTGCTGGGATTAAAGGTGTGTGCCACCATGCCCGGATTTTACTTCTTACCATTTTTAACAGGTCTTTTCTCTCTCTCTCTGAGGCAGCCATTTTTTCTTCTAGATATGAAAGACTATCTTTAGTCTCCTTCAGGTGGTTCTGCCAACTTTTATTGAAGTCTTTGAGTTCTTGGTAGTCTCTCTGAATCTGATTGATACGTTCTAAATCTGTATTTGTTTCATTCTCAATCTCCTTTGATTTTCCATCCTCCACCTTTCTGGCTAAGTCTCCTTTAGAGATGCTTAGGGATTGCCCTATTATATATTTCATTTCAGTTCTCAGTTGGGCTAACAGTGCCGCTTTAATTTCTTTCATAGCTTCATGGAGTTGTCTCCCCACTTCAGTTGTGATCTCCTCTGAGAGTTTAATTTTTGGACTCCCGACCTTTTCTGCATTTGCATCACCTGGGTTTGTGCTGCTTGTATTGGAGTCCGGGGAGCGCCCTCTACCTTTCCTTCTTGGCATTTTCCTGGGCTCTGCTGTGTTTCCCCAGCCCGCCTCCGCTCCACAGATGTCTGGTGAAGTACACGAGGATAGGGCCATCCGCCTAACTTCCTCTATCACCCCCAGGGCGCCCATGCAGATTCTACCAGGACCCTCTAGGGCCCAGTGTGGGCAAGGAACCGTGCCTAATTACATACGGTTCCGGTCTCAAGATGGAAGCCTGTTCCTCACTCTCCCTCGGTAGTGGGGGGTGGGGGGCTGGGGCCCGCCGAGTTTACTCACTTGCCAGCTTGTGACCACCTCTTTCCATGATCGATCGCTGCCTCCGCTGTCTCTGCCTTAGCCGCAGAAGTTCAATCGCGCATTGCAAGCACTTTAATCACACCTTCCCAGTTTGAGTCCACTGCTAACTGGATTCAGCTCCAGGTCAGAGACGCCGCCACCTTTGTTTGTTTACTTGCTTTTTACTCTTTCCCTGGGCTCGAGTTCTCGTTCTAGACTTCTCTTATGTCCAGAGGACCCAGCTTCCTCCCCTTTCCTTCTTTCTGTTATTATATTATTTTGTATTCCAGCATTTGGATGGTATATTCCAGGGAGTCTCCCTACGGTGGGGTTATCCGGTTGGCCATTTTACAGGAAGTCGGGATTGCATTTATTGAACAAAAGTGAGGTATAAATAAAACTTAATTTGCTAAGGCTTTGTCAAGCAACCCATCAGGTTTTAGAGCAAAACTAAGTAATAATTTTCAGATTTATTATTTAATCAGCCATGGGCCTCAACATCTATAACAATTTTGTGTGTATAAAAGTTTTGTCAAAGTTCATTATTAAAACCTTTTTTAAGCCGGGCGTGATGGCGCACGGCTTTAATCCCAGCACTCGGGAGGTTGAGGTAGGAGGAGCCTTGTGAGTTCCAGGCTGGCTTGGGCTACAATATGAGCACAAGGCCAGCCTGAGCTATACGGCACGACACTAGCTCAAAAAACCAGGGCTGGGAGTTTGGCTCAGTGACTTAAGCGCCTGTCTGACAGGCATGAGGTTGTAAATTCAATCCCTGGTGCCACAAAATAAATAAATAAATAAATATAATAAAACCTTTTTAAAATTGGTTTTGGTTTTAGGGTTTGTCAGAGCCAACAAAGTTTCCAACTCCAAGTACATGACACATCCCATGTTTTACTTGAAATCATATGCATTTTGTAGATATATGCTTCTCTACTATGCCCATAAATCAAAGAAAGTTTCCTGCATGGTGGTATGCACTGAAGAGGATTTATAAATGAGTAACAGTCTCTTTTAATCTTTGTTCTTTCATTTCATAATGGCTTTATCTCTGCTCTGCAAATTTGTTTTTGAGTTGCATTATTATCGTTGTCTTTGTATGCATTCCAAGGAACAGTGTGTGTTTCCACAGAGAATCCTGACTAGTTTCAGGTTCTGGGTTATCGGGGCTTGTCCCAGGAACGTGGCCTTCATTGGGTTTGCTAAGCACTTTCCTCCATGCTAAAAGAAGTCAAGGAGAGAATGGATTTCCAGAGAGAAGTGGAAAGTGAGAGCCACTCACTGCTTCTCTGTGGAACCTCAGAAACCAATGGGCTTTTCTGTTCTCAAAAATGTGGCCTCCTGGAGAAAACAAAATCAACATGTATGCTCTATTTCCATAAAATCGGACTTCTCGATTTTTATGTAATTTCTCCTATCAGAGCAGTGTTGTGTGACTTTTAAATTTTATTCTCTCAGATGTTACTTTTCCACATCCAATTTCCTAATTTTTATTATGTGCCCTTTTTCATTTTTCTCACTAATGTAGTTAATCATATATACTTCTTAAATATGTTTTCTAACCTGTAAAATAAAATAATTACCATTCATACTTGAATATAAAACTAAAATTTGTAAAATATACTATGAGCACACAGTAGTAAAGGCCTCTTGGCATATGTCCTATACCAACCTTTGCTCATACGTGTGCCTGGGTAGAGACAAAGCATTTGCCTCAACAGAAAAAGTTCTTCGTGTCAGGCTGTTTTACATTTCATATTCTTATTCTATTTTTCATTTTTAAGTAAATTATTTTACATAGTAATATCTCATTATGTGTGTTGTCATGTGATTCATTTCTTGCCCTGCTTTCCTAAGAGATGTTCTTATATATTTCAGATATTTTAACAGTTAATATAATTAAGATCAATAATTTTAACCTTAAAGTTTTTAGAAATTTATTATATTAGGACTTTTGCATAATAAAAAAGCATAATGATTTAATAACATACTTTATAACATGATTCAGTGTTATTATATTCGCTTGAGTGGTTGTGTGTTCTAAGAGAAATTTTTTTTGTATTATTTCACTAAACAGAGAAATTTTTCATGTATTTTAGTCCTAGGTACACATAGAATTGTGTGAAAGTGGTTATATACTTTTAAAATATTTTCTCCTTCAGACATGTGGCTTAACCTGTAAAATGCTGTAATGTAAATATCATTCTCTTGTCACCATTCCTTAATGGCTTTGGTTAGTCTGAGATTTGAAAATTATGCAAAGAGCCTTTTCCATTGTAATCTCAAGCAAGTTGACTAGCTTTGCCACTTGCGGTGTTTTCATGAAAGGATTGTGTTTTCAATCTTGCTTTATTTTTAAAAACTCTTCTGCATTATGGTAGAGTTGATTTCCATCACTTTCACTGTAGATTGCTGAAAGAGAAGGGAAAAGGAGACACAGCCCTATTTGTTGGAGGCCCTGCGCGTCCCTAGCATTGGGAATACAAAGAAGGCCGTAACTCACACAGAGAATTAAAACTGTGTATATAATAAAATCTTGTCATGTTTCTAGGTTTTGATTCTGCATCATATGTCATGTGAGGAATGCAGATGGGAATGTATACAGACAACAGTTATTTTTATTGACATTTGCGAAGAGCATGATTTTGGTGTGTGACTATCAAAGTCTCAAAAATGGCAGCCAATGACCAAGCAACTGTGTACAAAGAACACACGCAAGACTGGAAAATCCCAAGCCCAACACTTGGGGTCACTGCTCATAAAACATTCAGGTGATATTGAGCCTAACGATAACAAAAACTCAGTCCTGATAAGTGTGTATTCATTCGATGTTAATTGGAGAAGTATCAGTGAAGCAGCAGAACTTTGCAGAGAGATGTCAGTACACAGAGGTTGCATATGATGCAGAACCTGGGTGTTGTCATTAGTTTTTGTAAAAGAAACAAGGCTTTGGAGCCAAGGTCAGTCATACCGAGAACCATTGAAAGTAAGTCATAGAATTGTTCATTGCTTTATTTTCACAGCCGCACACAGAACTTTATCCAAAACTAAACACGTCTTTGGCCATAAACCAGACTTAAATGAAGACATTCTGAAGACAGGAAGGAGGTCTACAAACAGAGGGAAAGGAGGGAAAGGTGAACTAAAAAATGGATTAAGATAGAGATTTCAGTAGCTCATTGTGGTGTCAACTTTCTTAAAAACACCAGGCTGGTTAGTTTAGCCCAGTGCTGGGGGTCTCTGGATGACTGACTTCCTGATGACAGAAGACCCACCCTGGCGGCAGGGGCCTGCAAGCAGCAGGCTTGTAGCCCAGGTGTAATAAAGTGGGAAAGGGGAAGTCTTGCTCTGTGCTTGTTCAGAGGTGCTCGAGTTGGTGATGGACTTTAGATGTCCATGGGTTATGGGTTCAAAACCAGTATAGGAAACGAAACAACCAATTATGAATTCAGAACAGCTTTATTAGCAGAGCCCATTGGCTGAACTTCCTGTTCCACACAGGAAGATGGCAGAACCATGTAGACCACTTGCAGCAGCCAAAATTTAAAGCAAAAAACTGCATCCTGATTAGTACAGTCACCTGTTACCCTTCACTAAATCTAGAACAAGGAGTTCAATCTGTAACTGACTGTGGACAATACCAAGAACTTGGTTTACCAAGTGCATCGTTTTTAACATATGTACGTTCTTTCAGGCACAAACCGACCTCATTGCACTTCCTCTTAATCACTTTGTTCACCCTGGGGGGATCCGGAGGTTAGTTTTATGGGATTTTCCTACGTGAATTATCACATATGTCCAACCACAGTACAGACTCTTCAGTCTCCACTGCAGACCCTTTGCTTCCTGATGCGGACTCACAGGGGAACCTGCAGTGAGTGCAAGGCCTCTGAACACGTGCGGGGTCCTCTGGCTCTGCAGCTTACAAGCGCCCCTGTTCTGCATTATTTGATACCTGACTCTCATGTGGCCCCGGAAAGCCTGGGTTGTATGTATATGCTTACATTTGTTCCTCCATGTAACTCTACCTCATACAAATCTATACATGTAATAATTCATGATGAATATGTTTACTACATATGGCAAATGAATACTGGTGGGTGATGGCGGCCTGAAGGAAGCAAGGGACTCCAATGGTGGCCTGCGGGTGGAGCGCACAGTGCTTACCTGGCTGCGTGTCCCTGTTCCCAATGGCTGCGTGCCGGAAGCATGCTTTCTCCTGTGGGCGACAGGCAGGCACAGGCGGATCCCCGGGCTCTCTGCCCACGATGGTTGCCCTCAGGAACCTTCTGCTGGTGGCCACTTAACAGTATTCTTATGCTGCTGTATTCTTATTAGCCAGGAGCACTGAAGTGGGACAGAAGGTGGGTGGCTGACTCTGGAAGGGACACACCTGGAGTCTATTTTATTTTCTGTTTTCATGAAAAATCACTGAACCCAACAACAGGTAAAATGTGCTAGCTGTATGTTTTATGGTGATTTGAAACACATTTTAAAAATCTCACAGTGCACAACGTGTGTGAGGATTCTGTCTTTTCCCTCCAACTCTTCTAATCACTGTTGAAAGGAGAGAGGGTGAGTGTGCTGCTTCTTGCCTGAAATTTTGTCACCTTAACGGGGGCAAAAGCCTTCCAAATTCAAGTCCATTGTGGGCAACTTCCCGGGAGAATGTTTCCATGATCAGTGAGTGAGTGAATGAATGGAACAGTGAATGAGTAAATGAATGCATTTTACAGTAAGCCTGGAAATGCAACTGGCTGCAATGCCGTGAGTTTCATTCCCTGTACCACAAAAAATTATAGGAGCACAGATACAGACATTTTCCCACATTAGAGACATGAAAGCTATCACTACCCAGTGTTTCATTTTCACACAGTGGATCCCAGAAGACACCTACTCCCCTGTCCTTCCAGATACTCACTGAGAAGAGTGAGGCAGAGGATTGGCCAACTGTGGAATTTAAAGCCAGAAAGGGCAATGTGTGGATAGAGTCTGATTACACATTTTTAAATAGAGATTGAAAATAGAAGTGTGAAAGTGAATGGAAAACAATTTACACCCCAGTGTGAGACCTTGGCTTGGGGTTTCCAGCACACACCCAGCAATAACACAGAAACAACACACCTGACACACATTTTATAAAGGAATCCTGTCAGATGTAAATAGAGAGACTCCAGGCAAAATACGTGACAAAATCAGCACACTGATTTTTTTTTTTTTTTTTTCAGCACCAGGGATTGAACTCACAACCTCACACCTGTCAGACAGGCACTTAAGTCACTGAACCAAACTCTGCGCCCTAAACTTGAGGCTTTATTTTTTTTTTTTCAGCTCTGGGGATCGAAGTCACAACCTCGCACCTGCCAGGGAGCACACTGATTTTTTTCAGTGGGCAGAACACTGAGGCCAAATATAAATACTGCAATATTTTAAAAAATTAGAAATGTAAGTTTTAAACTACAACTCCAAAGCACCTAACATACTTACAGATCATTTCATAGAAAAGCTCCACAACTCACATGTTCTCATAATTTTATGTAACACCCTTCAAGTGAGCATCTATTGTATTATAAAGTAAGACTTATACGTGTGAAAAATACTGAAGCCAGTCATGTAGTAAGAGAGATGCTTAACAGAAGTGACTCTTCCTGTAGGGGGGTTGGATGCTGACTCCTGATTTCCTCAGAGTGATGCAGAACTATTTAGAATAGCAGTCCTTACGATATGGGTGTATATGTTTGATCTATTGTTTTGAAGCCTGGCCCACAGGAGGCGGTGTCTGTCTCCCCCACAGCTGCAAAATATCTGGGCTTCTGCACTGGCTCCTCCAGGACCAAGCCCTCTCTGACTGCCTATAATGTTTCTAACTCACTCAGCTGCCTGTTAGAATCCCACCAGGTGGATTCATTCTTTTTGATTTGTTGACAATGTTGGCTTCATTGACTGTTTTAGAGTGTCCTGGAGAAATGTTTGAAATGCTCATTTGGAGTTTATGCATCTCCTGAAGGATTCCTTTTCATGCAAATTTCTTGTTTCTCCATTAAGGTTTAAGGGGAAATAATGAAGGATACTTAAATTGAGATTGGAAAATGACGTCTTTTAGGGCTTGAAACACTTCACTTCAAAGGTTCTGGGATTTTACAGTTTGTATATAGCAGTCTGCTGCGATTCTCAAGGAAGTAACTGTGTATGTGATTGGTTGCCTTTAAGCAAAAGCTATCAAGGTTTTAGGCTTCCCAGCCAGGATAGGGCCCCAGGCCCACACTCCCACGGTGCACCCAGGCTAGCCCTTGGTCCACAGGCTCTGAACTCCTTGCATTCAGGCACCAGGCCCAGTAGCACCATACTCCCTGGGCACGTCCAGAGCAGCTGCCTGGGTCCTGAAGGTTCTGAACTCCAAGCAGCCAGGAGCAAGGCCCCCAGTGCCACAATCTGGGGTGAGTCCTTGGTAACTGCTCTGAGGATCTGAGCTCCGCTCAGCCCTGCATCACAGCGCTACTCATCAGGAGAATGCCTGGCCAGCCTCACAGGACACAAAAGTCCAGAGCCCCATAGCCGCCCATCAGGGAGTGACCAGTGAGTACTGGAGAATTTGAGCTCCACCCATCAGAGCACAGGGCCCCACTCCCATAGTTCAGGGATGTGTCCCAGGTTCAGAACTCCACCCAACTAGGAGCAAGGTCCCAACCCAACCAGATGGAGGAGCCCCCAGGGTAGCCACGTGGTCCAGAGGATCTGAACTCTTCGCAGTCAGGCGAAGGGTATCTGCAAGCTGGAGGGTGAAGTGTCCAGCCAAGGGTTGGACCTTACTGCAGTGTCCTTAAGTCTATATCAGGATGCCAATGGGAAGACTAAATAATTTAAACACATAAATTAATGTGTATAGCAAAGGCATTCAGAACTGAACACTAATTTCAGAAGAAATAAATAATAAAAATGTGGCTGAATTGAGATTAAAGGCTTCCACAGATCAAAGGAATCAGTATTATAAGGAGACAACAAAAAGAATAGGAAGAAATTGTGCCACCTGTTCCTCAAATAGACGACTACTCTCTGGAATATACAAACACACACACCAAAAAGAGATCATGTAAAATAGAATACCCAGTCACGCATCGAATGACAGGAAGGAACCAATACATAGCACAGAATTGCAAACAGTCTACATGCATGTAATATTTCTCAACATCTCTGGCCATGAGAGAAATGCACATTAAAGCAGCATGAAGATTTCTCACACCAGAACAAATGGCAATACTAAAGAAATCAAGGGGTGTGTGTGGTAAAATGGCTCATGTCTACATTGTTGTGGAACGTAAACTCCTGCAGTCATTATGGAAAGCAGTATGGAGTTTTCTCAAAGAAGTAAAACAAAACCAGGCGTGGTGGCGCACGCCTTTAATCCCAGCACTCGGGAGGCTGAGGTAGGTGGAGCGTGGGGAATTCGAGGCAGGCTTGGGCTACAACGTGAGCACAAGGCCGGCCTGAGCTACATAGTGCGACCCTGCCTCAAAAAACCAGGGTTGGGGAGTTTGGCTCAGCAGTTTAAGCGCCTGCCCTGGCAAGCGCAAGGTTGTGAGTTCAATCCCCAGTGCTGCAAAAAATAAATAAATAAAAAAAAATAAAAAAAAAAGAAGTAAAACAAGAAATTCAATATGACCCAATTTCCCTTTCTAAGGATTTTTCAAAAAAACTTAGATGTGTCTTATTATACTCATGTGTGTATCAATGTTTATAACAGCACAATTCATAATACCTAAATCGAATAACCAACTTGTATGCCCATTTATAGAAGCTTGTAAAAAGTAAATGTGACACATGTACATAATGGAATACTTCTCTGCTTTGAACATTGATGCTTTTGAAATGTTTTTATGAAAATAGATGTAAGTGGAAAATATATTGAGGGAACTAAATCAGACACAGATATTAAACAGTGCATGGTATCTCACTTGAGTAAGGCAAAGTCAAATTAAAGGAACAATTTAAAAATCATAGAGGGAAAGAAATGGCATTGAACTCTCGCAATTGTGAAGGGGTCCAGAAGTCACAGAACAGCAAAGGGAGAAGGGTAAAGATGATTTACAATATGCCACATGCACATTATAAATATCCAAAATGAATATAAACACTACATGTGAAAAACATAACTGAAGACTAACAATACTAACAGAATAATGGGAAAAAGATTTAAAGATAGGGGAGAGAGATGGAGCAAAAGGGGATTACAAAAACAACAGATACGATGTTCAATTTTCCACTCTGAATGTAAATTTCATATACAGCAAACATGTACAAGCAAGATAAAACAAATTTTTAAACATTTAATTTGAAAAACTCATTGATTTTTTTCACGAGTTTTATTTCACATCTAATTCATTAAGTTCAGTTTTGATATTTATTATGTAATTGGTGAAATGCTTAGTTTATAACTATTTTGATGCAATAGTTAGCTTTCAGGAGATATGTTAGATTTTTAAATTGTAAATAACAGACATAGCCTTCCAGTTTAGAACTACCAACACTGAATCCCAAAGTTTGAGGCATATCTTGCTTATATGATCATTTGGTTTCATATACTTTTACATTTCCTTGATTTACGGTATGAACCTCTGAGCACTCAAAATTTCATCCATCAATCTCCATATATTTGTTCAAGTGCCATTATTCTTTGTGTCATGGAACTCTAATATGACATTGACATAAATTCTCATGCAGAGCAGAAGATACATGGCATTTCATGCAGCTTCTCCTTTGCATTTACTTACTAACATTTTTGTTATTTTTTTCTGATTTTTGCAGAAGCAAAGAGTGCACGAGCAGAAGAGGGAATGACAGTCCCTCTCCATATGAATAGAAAGCAATATCACACCATCAACTGCTTGGTAAGTTCTATATTCATGAATACCTGCATGCAAATTAAAGAACTTTCACTTAGAAAAGTTAGTAATTGACTATTATGGAATCTCTAAGACATGAGAGAGTACTCTCTAAATCATAAGATCTGAATGCCTTGAGATCATTGAGAATTTTTCAAAAGTCCAGGACCATGATGTGTGACCTTAACAAAAAATAAACAGTTTCACCTAAATGCTGAAACACATGAACTCACCAATATTAATGTATTTCTAGTTTACTTGTGATATTATAAATGAAAAATATTTGTCATGCTGGTAATAAGATACTATTAGTATACAAGTCAATATAAAAACATTTAAGCCTAGAATTCACTGATAACTCTTGAAGTAATATTTAGTGAAAATAACATGAAGATAGTGTAGTATATAAAAATAACAGTTTATTTCATTCCCAAAATAGATGTCAGTCTACATAAACCTTTCAATTGGGTTGAACTGCAAGTACTAGTTGACTACAATGACTTCATGCATTTCCTAATTCACACTGTATATTCACACATGTACCATAAGAACCATCCATTGGCGAGTGTTCACACAGGAAGAGAAAAGCGTATAATTCATCAATACAAAATGATTTGTATTGCCAACATGAGAAACACTCTGTAACACACTAACCACACAGGTAACACAGGAAAACGTGTAGATGGGGAAGGCCACATGATTGCTATTTAAGATATACTTTGCTAACAGTTCTGAACTTAAAGGTTGTAAGCTTTAAGAATGTCATTTGTTTGGAAAGAAAATAACATTCCCAACTTACATTACAGGAGAGCATACAGAGAGAGGAAAAACAGTTTGAAGGCAATCTGTGTGAGAACACTTTCAAATATAATTCTTCATTCAGAAGAAATAAGATGACTAATTCTGGAAAAAGTTCATATGCATGTCAGCCACCAGGGAAAGCCTCTAGAAAGAACTCTAAGGTTACAGTTCATAATGAACCTGAAACAAGAGTGGAAAAAAATGAATGCTCTGAGTGTGGGAAAACCTTCAATCAATCTGCCAAACTACATCATCATCAAAGCACACATACTCGTGAGAAATGCTGTAAATGTCATCTATGTGGGAAGACTTACCCTGATTCTTGTACTCTTCGAAAGCATAAGAGAACACACACAGGAGAAAAACCATGTCAATGTCATCTGTGTGGAAAATCCTTCACTCAATCATGTGACCTTAGAGTACATATGACAACTCACACAGGAGAGAAACCCTATGAATGTCATTTCTGTGGAAAATTGTTCACTCGGTCAGGAAACCTTCATTATCATGAGAAAATCCACACAGGAGAGAAACCATATGAATGCCATCTATGTGGGAAGGCCTTCACTCATTGTTCCACTCTTAGTTGCCATGAGAGAACACACACAGGAGAGAAGCCATATGAATGTCATCTGTGTGGAAAATCCTTCACTCACTCATCCAGCCTTCGTTGCCATGAGAGAACTCACACAGGAGAGAAACCATATGAATGTCATCTTTGTGGAAAATCCTTCAAATATTCATCCACCCTTAGTCGCCATAAGAGAACTCACACAGGAGAGAAACCATATGAATGTCATCTGTGTGGAAAATCCTTCACATGTTCATTCAACCTTAGTCGCCATGAGAGAACTCACACAGGAGAGAAACCATATGAATGTCATCTGTGTGGAAAATCCTTCAAATATTCATCCAACCTTAGTCTCCATGAGAGAACTCACACAGGAGAGAAACCATATGAATGTCATCTGTGTGGAAAATCCTTCATGCGTTCATTCGACCTTAGTCGCCATGAGAGAACTCACACAGGAGAGAAACCATATGAATGCCATCTATGTGGGAAGACCTTCATTAGTTCATCAGGTCTTAGTTACCATGGGAGAACACACACAGCACAGAAACCATCTGAATGTCATCTGTGTGGAAAATCCTTCAGAAGTTCATCCAACCTTAGGCAGCATGAAAGAACACACACTGGAGAGAAATGATATGAATGTCATCTGTGTGGAAAATCCTTCAGGTGTTCATCCATCCTTACACAGCATGAGAGAATACACAGTGGAGGGAAATCATATGAATGTTGTCAGTGTGGAAAAGCTGTCAATGATTCTTCTAGCCTTAATATTCATAAAAGAACACATACAGGAGAGAAACCATGTGAACGTCATCTGTGGGAAAATCCTTCACTGAGTCATCTTTACTTCATCATCATGAGAGAACACACAGAGGACAGAAATCATAGGAATATCTTGTGCTGTGG
>RJWM01041613.1:0-14789 GCA_004363535.1 Dasyprocta punctata | reverse complement strand
AAGAATTTATGACAACCAAGCCAACCCTACAGAGAATACTGAAGGACATTCTAGAGAGAGATAAAGAAGTCCACTGCTCCAGAAACAGCGACAGAGAGATACCACCAAGCAGGGCAGACAAATGAATAATCCATCAATGGGAGTTAAGTCCAGTATTGTTTTCAATGAGCTGTTTAGTTTAATCCTATTCTACCTCGACTGGCCTAATTTTTTTCATACATGATGACAAAGACAGCTATTTTAAAGATAACAAAGTTTATAAGGGTAGCCTTCAATGATATGCGATCACCTAGCTTCAAAACCAGGTATTACTTTCGCTGTTCTGTTCTGAGGGATTTTAACTTATCTTGGTGTGTTTGTGTTACAGCAGATGATATAGGCAACTGCCTTGAAGACAATATGAGGCATTACAGAAATCAACATTGCATTACTATGTATTGCCTCCATTACCTTATTTATTTGTCTTATTCAATACTATTTTGTTCGACTATACTTGGCCAATTGGTAAGGGCATTTAGTTTGAAGACAGTAAGAGGTATTACAAGGGGACCCGAGGAAGGAAGCTATGGAAAAAAGACATAGTTTTATACGAGGGTATTCATAAGATCGTTTAAAAGTCTATACTACTAAATGCATTAACTGGTGAGAGATAACAGTTGATATTCATATGATCAGATCAATCCTACATGTCTTTCTTTATCTGTCCATCTGATCAGCCCCCTTAATGGTAATAATATACAATGTTGCAACCACTGTAAAATTCCAACCATCTAAATTCCTAAACCTATAATTTTACAGTATAGGATATGTTGTTGTTGTTAGTTGAATCCTTTAGTTTTTTTGTTTCTCTTAAGTATGACCATTCTTTTATCCTTTATAGGCTTCACTATGAACTATTTAGCTTGATTATATTAGACCTGATATTATGGGTAGTTATTTCAATGATAACAAAAGTCACTCTAAGGGGAAAGGAAGAAAGGAAGAGAAAAAGAAAAAGACATAAATTTATAAATATGCATAAATAAGACAGCTAAAAAAAAACTGTATTGCTGGGTACATTAGCTATTGAAAAAGAAAATTAATATTCCTGAATTGATAAACCTTGCATGTCTATGTCTGTCAATATGATCAACCCCTATGAAGGTAACGATATGTAATATTGTAACTACTGTAAAACTTCAACCACCTCAGAGTGTAAACCTACAGTGTAATTGTATCAGATCTGTCGTTGTTGTTGTTTGTCTTTCATGCTTTTTGTTTCTATCTTCTGTGTCTATTTTCTTTTAAATAAAATTTAAAAAAACAAAAGACTGTTAAAATGGGAAATCTCTTGGATTATTATATAGATGGACTGATTTAACCCCACAGGCCTTTAAATGTGTAAGAGAGAAAACTCTAGGCAGAGAGAAATTTGGGAGATGCTACACTATTGGCTGCAAAGATAAAGGGCCCAGGAGGATCTACTAGAAGCAAGGAACTTCTAGCACCTAGACAAAGTGAAGCAGTGCACCCTGCTTAAGTTTCCCAAAGAAACACAGTCCAGTCAACATGTGGATTTTAGGTCATTCAAATCTACATGGGGCTTTTAATCCAGGGAACTGAATGATAATATATATTTGTCTTGTTTCCAGTCACTAAGTTCAAGGTAAGTTGTTCTAGCAGCAACAGAAAAACAAGTATACTCAAGGGACAGAATCCCAGAGGCCTCCTGGCCTGAGCAACAGACCACATACCGATGCACTCCCCCCGGAGGTCCAGCTGGAAGCCTTTGTTGCACTCGCACCTGTAGCTCCCCGGCGTCGGAATGCAGCGTCCATTCTGGCAGAGATAGCGGACCAACTGGCAGTAATCAGTGGTGATGTTGAATGGCACCACCACTGGAAGAACAACAGGGGAGCCCATTAATCTCATCTGTAATGACAGCACCTTTCAGCAGTACCGGATCTGGCAGTCATGGACACGATGTTGAGTAGTAAGGGAACAGGACGTTTGTTGGGCAAAGGTCACCCTAAGGAGCACCCATAGGGCATACATCCCTGGGACCCCCATGTGCACCGTGGCCCAGATGCTGGTTCTCCCACCTCATTCACTGCCCACTCTCATGCCCCCAATTGGGGGAAATAACAAAGGCGGTGAGATACTGGCAGTTAACTACTTGCAAAGCTGCTGCACACACAGTATCAGCCGAAGTATAACTGTATACCTCCTCTACCATTAACTCATCCTGTGACTCAGATTTCAATCTCTTCTCATAACCCTCTCACATTTGGCTGAAAACATCAGTAACAAAATGACATAAATCTCTGGAAAATACAAGACTTCCATTTTTATCTGTGCAACAGGAAAATTGGAAAATTCGAATAGAATGCTACGTCAGCTACAAATTTAATTTAGCAATTGGTAAACTTATATAATGGATCAAGTAGGAAAAACAAACAAAAATGCTAACCTGTTTTATGCAAGAAAAGTTACTAGAGGGCTCATGAATTCTTACTTGATGGCTCTCGAGATGGATATGGATACTCCACAGGTGGCCGAGGGACTGGCACAGCAGGTCCAGAAGGAAAGCCGGGGACAACAGGCTGGACAGGAGGAAGTGGACCCAGAGGTGGAGGGGGATACTCCGGTCTCCCAGGAATCACAATAGGGACGGAGCACAGCTTGTTGAAATCCTCTGGAAAAACACAACATACCACAGTCAGCTGAGCTGTAGCTGATATCACAGACCCACGGACATCTTTTAAAAGAAATCTGGGTGAATAAATGGGGTCTCTAAGTCACATGGGTCAATTAGAGAAAAGCAAACAAACAAACAAAAAACCTAACTGACTCCATTTCCATTTTCAATGCCTTACAGCAATAACCAACAACTCTCAAGAGTATGCGCCCCATGCTTGTCCCCAAACTCGGAAGTCTTTGCCTGTATCAAAATCCACCTTGGGGGAAAACATAGGATGCCACTTTCTCCAGCCAGTCCTACTTACACATTCCACAGAGCTCTAAAAAGCATAGGAAATAGCTTTAAATTGGGCGTGTGGGTGCAAGCCTGGAATCCCTGCACTCTGGGAGGCTAAGGTAGGAAGATCCCAACCTGAACCCCTCCTGAGCAGCTTAGTGATTCAGCGAAGCCCTGCCTCAGAACAGCAAGGACTGGGGATGCAGCTCAGTGTGAAAGCTCTCCCGTGGACGTCTCCAGCAAGGGTGGGGTGTGATCGGAGGAACCTTCGCAGAAGATCACCCTCGGTGAGAAGCAGAACAAACTGGAGGAAGACAAGGAATTTGCAGCAGACCAAGGGCTGGCCTGGGAAGCAACAGCGGAGCTGAGGAGGGTGGGCAGATTTCCACTGCAAAATATATGGGAAGTGTCCGCCAAGGGGAGATAACATCCAAGCTGCGGGAACAAGGAGCGAGAATGACTTCTAGCTTTTTTTGGTTTTTGGTTGGTCAGGTGGGTAGACGTTAGTCTTTAGTAAGAGGGGAAAACTGCCGAGGCAGTGGGTTTGGTGGGTAGAAGCCAAATTCCACATTGAACACCTGAGTTTTAAGCCATCGGCGATGGGGTGGAGACAGAAGCGGCACAGCAGGTGCGGAGGACAGTGTGAAGGAAGCCAGGGGAGAGGGGTGATGGTGAGCTTCGGCCTTCTCAGGGGGGAGGTGGGATTTAAAGTCACGGGGATGGATGGATGGATGGATGCACCTAGGGAGTGTGGCTAGAAAGGGGAAAGGAGGGTGGAGCAGAGCCCTGAGGACACCGACAACAGAATGGATGGAGAAGTGGCCCACGGAGTAGAACGAGTCGGGGCTAAGGAGTGGGGCGCTGGTGCTACATCAGCGCCCTCTCAACCAGCACACACCAGCGGCATCATCTATTTCCCTGTGACTGCATATTTTTGGTTGGTGGCTGTTTTTCCACAATCCCAGGGCTTTCTCAGCATAAATTCTCTTTAGTTTTATGACACATTTTCTCTGGGCTCCTGAAAAGGTATTTTCAAATAGTAACCTGTTTCCACAGAACGTGTTCACTTCATTCATTTCCATGTTTCGAACACATAGCCAGTTTCTCACAGTGGCTCTGGATGAATAAATGCAGCATGTGATTTAAAAAAAAAAAAAAAAAACAAAAAAACTCTTTTCTCTCATGCCAGAACGTTGATAATTTTATTATCGCAGTCACACAGTGATTCTCCTCTAGTTACTTTCCATACTATTTTCAGCCATTAATAGAAATTAGGCTGAGGTTTTCTTGGTTTTGTGGACTAAAATTTGACAAATTCTAAGACACAGTCACAGAACTTACTGGAATTCATACACAGTACAACCTCGTGGCACATTTTGACAGTTTACTTGTGGCTAAATACACACCAGGGCACTAACTAGATACTCGGTTGTCACTTGCTGGACCATTTCTAAAACTTCTTCCGTTGTATTTCACATTTCCAGTTCTGCTCAGTTATGTTTTCAGAGCATGCCATTACTACATTTTAACTATTATTTATTTGGAATTACAATGCGCAGAGATCCCATAACACTAAATGTATTTGGAAAGGATTTTTAGATTATATCTCCCTGACTCAGGATGCTACGATCCCTTTTGCCAAACTATAATTCTTCCTACAGAGGTGTCACCTACGCACGCCACATGCATCACCTGGGTCCCTGCTTCCGCCAAATTGCTACCACTGAGACCACATACTCTTTGAAGTCAAGGATCACACATAACTCGTAACTAATTCTCATTCTCAGCCCAGCCCTGCAAATTACACATAAGAGGATTTCATTAACTATGTGTTGGCTTTAATTGAATGGCAACTATATTTAGGCACTTACTTTGTAAGCACCTGTACATCCTTTCATTTTTAATTCTTTCTGGATTGGTATGAAAGAAGCTGGGTAGCTTACCAGCATTTCTGTTAATTAGGTGCGTACATTACGTAAAGAATGCCATTAAGTTTGTCTTAAGCCTCTAGGAAAGTGTATCACACTGGGTTCTATATGCCTTCCTACCGTCTACAGATTAATAACTTTCCCATGAAATCCTTTAAATCCAGGATCAGCAACTGGGGCTCACTTGGTTGAACTGATAATCTCTATCCATGTCCATGTAACCTGACAATGATGCTGATTTTTTTTTTTTAAAGAACAAAAAGCTGACCAATCTAAAATCCTTCCTACACAATCACCTTCTATAAGATAGAGTCCAGAACTCTCTAGCACTGGCTGGGGAATATTTGAGCAAACAAAAACCTACCTGCAAATTAGTTTACTCAGTTAATCTGCTTTGCCCGAGGCCCATCTGGGGTCGTGTGGCTCTCAGTGACATACAGGGAGGGCAGCTCCCTGCAGAGCCACACACATGGGAACCTGGTCTTCTCCACCTGGCCCCAAACAGGTCTTCTAACAGCACCCACCCCTGCTCTCAGCCTCTCTTCTGTATTCAAGGGCTCAGTACAAGGAGTCCACACACACCGGGATGCCTCGGTTCATGGGCAGCAAATCGGACAAAATATATAACATGCTGCAGCTTGATGTCTAAAGACTGCATTTAACCTACACATTCAGTTCTCAGTGATAAGCAGAAAAAAATTTAATATTTTTATTAGTGCGTGTTTGCAGTACACGACGTTTGCATTCACCTTAGGGAGTGGCTGCATGTACCCAGCACCTCTGGATTCTTTTTATTCCCCTTCCACTCTCTGTCCTCCTCCCACCCTCCCTCTGTCTCTAGATTCCCTCCCCCACTTTTATTATGTTTATTACTTTAGCTCATGTTTGTGGCACATGATTACATGCATTGGGGACAGTGGGTGCGTGTACAAGACGCACCTTACATCTTTCGCATCCCCTTCCCCACCTCCCACGAACCCTACCCTTGGTCTTTTGCTCCCCTTTCTGTATGTGACAGATCTATCTCCCTGTTTCCTTTTACCAGTCTCTTTTTTTGCCCTTCACTTTACTGTGTTTTGGATTTCTTGTATGACAGAAACCAGCTTGTAAGTCTGATTTACCAAAGAGAAACTTTACAGTGACATCTGAGAGCCAGTCTACAACCCCTGAGAATGGGCCACTTCCATCCTGTGAGCAGGAGACTGTAAAGTTTTACCGCTGTATTTACCCACTGCCTCTCGGAAATGTCCCGACGTAAGCACACATTTCGGCAATCGGATTACAGAGAACTACAAGGCTCAGCATTCGGTTAGAACTGCTGGGGAAAATGGTACTGAACATGCTGTTCGCCATACCTATCTCCTGTCAGTAAGATTTTGCCAACTACTGTGGGGGTATCAGAAAGTGGGAGAAATACAGGATTATAAGACAAACAAGACCTTGTAATGAGGTTTATGGGTTAGCGAAAAATGACACGTGATCGCACGTGGGTATGAAGGAGAGCAACGTGGATTTGTGACACAGCAGAAGTGCACCAGAGCCGCTAGACCACGCGGAAGAACGCTCTCAGCGGCATTGTGTTTTGGAACCTCTGGGGAGCAGGTGGTCAGGTTTGAGTAGGTCCCTAACACACAGGAGGAAGGCTACACCAACAGTTCTGAATGGAGGGAAATTAGCTTTTATGGAAATGAAAGGAATATGACAGATAAAAAAGAAGCAGGAACTTCTTGTATAGGTGCCAGGCAGTGGGAGAAAGCAAACTATGTAAGAATCAGTAGCTAACAACAGTGTACTCTTTGCCCAGATCGCTGGGCTTCCCCCAGGCACGAGGTGGGGAGACTTTGCCAGGATGTCAGCTCCTCTACTTCCCGGAATCGGATGCACTGTCCACATCTCCTCCTGTGCAATGCATGGACTTGCAAGGGCTGGGCGGGCTACTGGGTAGCTCTTACCTGTTGCTCTGATGGGACACATCTCAGGGGCGACAGTGGCCCCAGGGGACCAGCACCTGCCGACGTCACAGCAGCACTGCATCTTGGTGATGGACTGTGGCAGCTGGTTGGAGCAGCGGCCGTTTGTCAGAGCCGTGTAACAGTACCCAGGACGGACATCTGAAGGGCAGAGAAACACATAGGCGTCCACTGAGACCAAGCCTGTGGCGACCCCCCCTGACCTCGGCACCTCCCCAGCACGCAGGAGACTGCGGCAGGATGAAGTCACACTTCCGTCCTCCGGAAGGGGGGGTGCCGGGGCTGGGCGGCACAGTGGTCAGTCAGAAACCCCGGGCCTCACACCTCTGCCCCAATGCACTGGTGCACCTGGTCCAAGTCGCACATTCCGTACCCAAGGTGGGAGTGAATGATTAAAACCCCAGATGCCTAGGAAAAGAGAGACCTAGAATCCCACTGGCAGTGAGTTAATTACTTAAAAAGACCTGTCTATAGGGAAGGGAGTGTGGGTCGTCCTCAGTTTCAAACTACTTAATTGGAGCCGCTATAGGTAAATATTTATGTGAATCTATTGTAAAACAACATTAAGTCTATGGTAGAATCCCTATTTCTAAAAGCTCTTTCTTATTTTTCAGGCTGAAACTGGGAGTCAGACCTGTGAGACTCTTTTTTAAGCTCTTCACAACCAGATATAATGCTATTAATCGAGATTGTCTTTTATCCTAGGGCCTTAGCAGATTATTTTCAAGACTGAATATTTACACATTCAGAACACAGATAACTCTAAATCTTCAGTACTATGGGACATGACAGTTCTAGAAGACTGCTTTAGCTTTGCTTTTTGCAAAAATGTATCTTAGCAAAGTAATATGGCAAGACACATTTTGTCTGTCATGGTAACATCTGATGCCATTAAAAAGAGCACATGAGCTTGGAAAGCATTTGAGACATCACTGTGAAACAGAGGGGGCAGGTAGTGTGTGTGAAGCATCTTCATCCACCTGACAGACATCGATGTTACCCCTCTGTTCCAATAAAATTCATCTCCACATAGTTCACATAAAATACAGCTGGAATATTTTAAATATGCAGGTCATGTAAAATAACATGAGCAGTAAATCTTTTTCAGCAAGTGAAGGATTGTTTATAGTATAAAAAAATCCATCCCCGCGTTTCCTTCAAGTCTGAATATTAAACATCAAATTTTCTCACAGAGGCTGATTGCTATCATTATCATTTACCTCTTCCTTAGGAACACAAAGTCTTCAAATCTTCAGAGTTTTAATAAACAGATAAAAGGAAGTAAAATAAAAACAAGGCTAATTTAGAAAAATTTACATTATATAACATCAAGTGAAGACAGCTAAAACAAACCTACGCAAACCATAAAAGAAAATCATGAGTCAGCTGTATGGATACAAGATTATTTCAGAAAGTGGTTAAAACCACGAGCCAGTACAAATGTGCTCTCCAGAATTTTTTTTGTGGTTCCAGTTCCTGAGCTTCTGTTCATATTTAGTCTCAGCAAAGAGTCAGAACAAGTTTTACTTCAGTCTGGCCCAGGACAAATGTCTAGAGAGACTGTACAGACAAGTGCACTCTGTGAAGCCTCAGTACTGCGAATTAAGAAGTAGAAACGGAAGTTTCCACTTCCTAATTTCAATGCCTTAAAGCCATTAATACCTCACATACCCATTCTGTCAATATTTTGAGCTCAGAAACCAAAGGCTGTTAAGAGGGGGAAGAAATACTCAAAACTGGCTTATAGCCCAGCTCCAAATGAATTTAGTGGTCAAAACCCAGTGTAAACACTTGACAAAATTATGCAATCTGTACATATAATTTTCAGCCTGGGCTATCTTTCAGAGCAAAAGTGGGACTTTAGCTGCCAATGGTAAACTCTTAATGGGCTAATGTCTATCATCTTGCAAATTAAGTACAATACTATGTCATTGCCCATCTGACTGACTAATATGTTAAATCAGGGGGTCAGAGATGCTTGATCAAAATCATGAATATTGGAGCTGAAAAAATTACAAGTTGCATTTCGGTTACTGGCAGTTCCTGATTTATAAGTGGCACCTGCCCATACCATGATCATTTTCCATTTCTTTTCCTTTTTTTTTTTTTTTTTTTTTTGGTGGGGGGGATGTCAAGGGGTGGAGCAGAAACTTTGCTTTAAAAAAATTCATATTTACACAATTTATAATGTTAAGGAAAACCTACAAGCTAAGAAAGAAAGAGAAAGCTGAACCCAGGGACCATGTGGAGGACCTGCGCCCCAAGGGGACACAGCCAGAAGCTCCCCACTTCCTCTGGCAGCAGAGCCACGGTCAGGAGCAGGGACGGTTCTGGGGCTGGGCCACCTTGCATGGAGGTAAGGGGTAGTTTTAGGATAATCTTAAGAACCACAGGAGCCAAGAGCAAGACTGTCAGGATCTGGAGGCCACAAGCAAAAGCAGGGGGAAGTCATGGAATCTTTATCTTAAATCGATCTTGGCCAAGACATCTGGTGGAAAAGGAATAGGAACTCTCCTCCTCCACCCTCTTCCACATCACGTGGCCCTCACTCACCGGACCCAGAGATCATATTATACCGAGAAAAGTACAGATAACTTCAGGCCACCCTGGACCCCTCCTAGCCAATCATTAACACTGTTGGATTCAACCAGGACCCAGACACCAGGAGGCCCACTGTGGGGGCAGGACAGCCAATGGCCTCTGAGTTGGGGAGACGTAGCCATTGTCACTATGAAAAGAAAACCCTGTGCGACAAATGATCAAGTACCAAAGGAAAATCCCGGAAAACAAATGACACTGCAAAAGCTTAGGAGACAGATGGAGCCCTGGACTGGGACAGTGAGGAAGCAGAAGGTAATGGTGGGGATTTCATGGTTATATACAATGTATAAAGAAGGTACCATGTGCCACTGTCTACATTTAGGAATTTCTATTGGTTTTCTACTGGATTTCTATTCCAGGCAACCAACTTAAGAGTGACCTTGGCATTGCAGTTTAGAGATAAAATGTCACCCCCAAAAAGGCTATATCTTCAGAGGTGAGGATTTTAGAAGGTGATCAGGTCACAAGGGCTCTAACTTCATCAGTGGATTAAGCCATTGAGGTCATGACTTGATGGCATCATTGGAAAGTGATGGAAACTTAGGAGGTGGGAGCCTCCTGAGGATGACCTTGGGGACCATATCTGGACCCTGTTGTCATCCTCTCAGGCTTACTTCCTGCTCTCTATACCTTTGGTCAGCCAAGGTGAGCTGCTTTGGTCTACAACACATGCCCCACCATGATGCTCTGCTTCACCACAGGCCAGAAGCAACAGAGCCAGGCACCCATGGACTAAACCCTCTGAGCCCAAATCTAGCTTTCCTCCCTTAAACTGATTTTCTTGGGTATTTGGTCACAGTGATGAAATGTTAACATACTCGGTTCATTTATGAGTCAGGGATAATTCATATTTCGGGGGAATTCTCTGTGGTTGAAGAGAAATACGAGTGTTAGGAAAGACAGACATGTTCCTTGGATCATTTTCCATAGCAAGTTGCTCATTATGGCTACAAAAAGGTTCCAAAGAAGAGATAGCGCTTGCTAGAGATGGGGCGAGAAAGTTAACTTCACCTGGTGTCCACAGGAGAAGTCTGGACTACAGACTCAGGCCCACAGTGGAATCCCTCTCTAACCTCCTCCTTCCACCACTGAACCAAATTATTTATGAAACCTCTCTAAACCCCAGCTTCTTCTCATCTACAATACGGTTTCAAACATCAAATTCCTTCATTTACACACCTCACACCTCAGAGACGAGCCCTCCCTCCTTCCTATGTAAAAAGTCGGTATGTATACATATTGGGTTTTGCTTGTTTCTCTGTCTTTTGCCATGCTGGGAATTTATCTCAGAGCCTTCGAACTGAGCTACATCCCTAGCCTTTTTAATTTTTAATCTTTTGAATTTCAAGGTAGGGTCTCACTAGTTTGCTAAATTGCCCAGGCTGGGCTCAGACTTGCATCCCTTCTGCCTCAGCCTTCCAGAATGTTAGGATTACAGGCCTGCATGACCATGCCAAGCCAATATGGATATATCTGAAAAAAGGTAGTATTTAAATGTAAACCTTTTGATATGTAAATGTATTTTAGTCCTTTCAATGCAGTTTGAGGGTTGAAAACAGTATCTACAGTCAGATTAGAAAAGCCCCTGCTGTACCCCTTGCTGATCCCGTCACCCGGAGGTCGTGTGCTAGGGACAGCAGTCTGGGACGAAGAAGGATGGCGCTGTGTGGACTGCACTCGCCATTCTCCCTCTCTAGTTCCGGTGTCTAGGACTGATCCGGGGAAGTCAGACAACTTGGACATGACCGCATTTCTAAGGAAATTCTGGGTATATCTATCCCACCAGCTGTGCTTATTCCAATGTCAACTCTAAGAGACAGCAGAGGTGATGAAGTAAAAAGGAATTCAGAAGTTCACGCACAATTCCGCTTTGGTCTGAAACTCCGGTGAGGATGTGAAGTCGAGTATCTCTGAAACCATGGACCAGACGCAAACATCAAAGCAACAGCATTCATCTTTCCCCAGGACTGTGTGCCACAGGCTCCCTAGCTTGGCCCTGACAACAACAACAAACTACTCGTTCTGAGGTTCAACAAATGCTTACTGAGAGCCCAGCACACGGAAGGCAGTGTGCTAGGAACCAGCAGCGAGAGGGGAAACAGCTACTCCTCCTCACAGAGAGCGGGCCACCAGTCAGGGAGATAAGCCAGGCGAGACAGAAGGGCGTCCCTGCTGGCCATCGGGAGAAGCATTTCCCTGGGTAAAGGAGAACTTTCTAAGTCAGCAGGGTTGGGACTCTTCAAAGATAGAGAGAGGGGGCTCAAGGTGGGAAGAGGGGTGATCTCAGGGCTGTGACGCGCGTGACTGAGGCACAAAGGAACTCAAAGGAATGGGCCACGCTGGGGAGCGGGCTGACGTATGCTGCGAGGTCGCTGACTTGACAGTGAGGCCCCACAGCAATCAGGCTGTGCCCTCTGCAACTTGAATTTCCCTCTAGAATACTAGACTGTGCAGGAAGTCTTAGCAAGTGTGCAATCCAGGAGCTGTCACGGCTATTCTGAAGCAGCAACTTATTTCCTTGACACCTGACATGGAAGCCTAAGTCCAGATAAGAGCAGAATTACCGTGCCTGGTGTGTGTGTAGGGTGAGCAGACGGAAGCCTTTCGCCTGCCACTGTCCCCAGCCCCGTCTCCGACCTCGGCAGCCCCAGGGGGCTTCACGGATTGAATCATCAGTGCCCGAGTCCCAGTGGAAAACTACCAGGGAATTTTGAGCAACAGTGTTATTTAATCAAAACACTATTTTAGGGAGATAAATCTGACAAGATGGATTGTAGAGAGGCCAGGAAGGAGCAACACCAATAAAGAGGTTATGGTGAAATTTCAGACCTAAATTAACGTAGACCTGGGGAATACGTGAAAGTGGGAGTCCTACGGGCGAGGCCAGGGATGGCTCCAAGGTTTGCACTGTTTGCTCAGACGCCACTTGCCTGAAAGGCCTCCTGGATCAGCCTTTTATGGCAGGCAACAAATTCCAAAATAACACCCGAGATGCCTCTGCTCTTTAAGAAGACACTCCGCTAGTGATTCAATACATTTCCATAAATGCATAGTGTTACCTCGAGGGAGAGACACGTGCCCTCTTAACAAACTTATTCCAAAAGACACTCACGGTGGAACAGACATCCAAACCACGCATGCTGGCCGTCGTTAAACCTACCGATGCATCTGGTTCCGTCGGGAGAGGTATAAAAACCGGGGGGACATTTGCAGAAGTAACTGCTGACGGTGTTTGTGCATTCACCCCCATCGCAGATTCCAGGGATAGTGCTGCATTCGTCAATATCTGGAACACAAAGAAGTCTCAGTATTTGTGGGACACAGTATAAGGCTGCTCCTCATTATAAAATCGGAGGTAGTGCGCACAATGCTGCCCCTGGGAGCGGCCATCTTCACAGAATAGAAGCTGCAAGGAGACCCCTTCGTTCAAGAGGGCGTACTTCTCGCTGCACAGGTTTACCCAAGGGGTTTGCCAGACTCGAGAGATTGCACCAAAATAAGCTCACCCAGCGTGAGAATCTCAAAGTGTGTACAGCTGTCTCACCACATACCTCTGTCATGCTAATGTTCCAAATGTCACTTATTTTGATGTGTTGTTTTCCCTGTTCGTCCCATGTTTTGTGCCGAGTTAAACTCTTCTACCAGTTCTTTTGCTTGCTACGTCATTTCCTGTTTCTTTTCAACTTGGTTTTCCACCAAGCAGGTACAGAAATCCTTCAGAAACCTCCTCAGGCCTTGGTGCTGGCCAAGAATTAGTCAACTGGGGTGAGCAGATGAGTGGAAGGGTGAAGAGGCATGGTTTTCCATGCCCCCACCCAAGCCACCACGATGGGCTTCTGTGGTCCGCTCACGTCACACCTGGTAAACGGACTGCAGTGCCATGGAGCTGCACTCAGATCTTCCTCCATGGGAAGACCAGGCGCGCCGGCTGTGGGGAAGCTGTGGGTAGCCTGGCCTTGCCCTCCGCCTCTGCTGAGACTGCCTGAGCTGCAGAATCTTCCCCCGCTACCCCACATCGGATGACAAACCTTGGAAGAGGGACACAGGCCTGGCCCTCTGACCCAGGGGGCCAACTCTCATTCCCATTTCCCTCCAGGGTGCACCACAGCTTCCCCGCTCCCTCTGCACACGGCGGCCTCTTCCCCCTTCTCTTCCTCTGGTCCCCAGGACCTCTCATAAACATCCTGAGTGCCACAGACGCCAAATTTGGGGTCAGCCCTCCAAGCCTGAGGCCACTGGGCTCCAAGGAAGCAATAAACATCCCTTAGGACAAATCTGGCCACTTCCTCTACGGGGAGCTTGGCAATCGCCAAACCCGCACATGGACAAATGCCAGTGAGCGGCACCAGCAAGGAGAGAGAAGAATCGAGACCTTCCTGCTTTGGCTAGAAGTGAACTGAGGCCCTGGGGGGATTCGCATAGCCTCCTCCCAAAGACAAACAAGTAGGGCTACCCACACTGACCCAGGGAGAGCAGGGATTTGCCCCAGCCCCGTGGGAGCACACAGCGGCCAGGGCGACACTGCCGAAACTCAGGGAGACCTCTGACCAGAGCAAGAGCACCTTCTCCAGGCTGAGGGCTGCTCTTCACTAAGAAAACAAAATGGGGTTCTAAGTGGACCAGATTCGCATCTGTTCTGATTCAAGTTCACCCTTGTAGTCCAAAAGGCAGCAAAGATGCTGTTTACACACTGTTTAAGCAAAACCACCGTTTGTCTGGGTTAGGCATGAGGCTTAAACAGCATTTCGCTGCTTCTCTTAGCATCGGTGCTACCATAAACCACAATGCCACTGAGACGAGGTGTCAAGTAAAGGTGCACACTGTATTCCAGCAGATAAAACCTCACCAGAGTAAAGCAGTCAGGCAAGGAAACCTCCACGGCTAGAGTTCAAGACTCAAGAATCCAGGCCAGGGATACAGCTCAGCGGTACAGCACTTGCCTGGCAAGCGCAAGGTCCTGTTCAATTCCCCGGCACAGACAGACAGACAGACAGAAACAAAGAAAGAAAAAGAAAAAGAAAGAAAGAAAGAACTGAAGACCCCAGCACAACAGCTCAAAGGCACTTTTTAAAGCAGCTCTTGAAAATGGACCCTTTTGTATTTCCCAAGCCATGCTGACAACTAATGCATCAAGCATGATACAGAACCTCATTTAAGGACAGAAGAAGATAGAATCACAAGGCAAAGACTACAAAGAAGAATGAACTTTCTCAAAGTGTCCCTCGACATTAATGCCTGAGTCACAGAGCACCTACCAAAAACACGCAAGGGGGCACTGTCTGTTAGAAAGTATATTTTTTCAACCTATTAACATAAATGATAGCTGCCATCCTT
>RJWM01041612.1:0-14795 GCA_004363535.1 Dasyprocta punctata | reverse complement strand
ATACTAGTCATTTAAATATTTACTCTAGTTTATCCATCTGCTAAATTAAGTAATTTATCTGTATTGAACAGAAGTGACACTATTTTGATATAGTACTTACAGAGAAACTAGAGATAGGAAACACTGATTCTTGTCTATTCTAATTCAAATTCCAATTCCTATAAATTTTTAGCACTGACTTAAATTATACTGGGTACTCCTTGTGAGAATGAGGACAAACTCAATGAATCTCTTTATTAGAGAGCAGTAAATAGTGTTTAATAGAAACATATACTACACTTGGCACATTAAGATCATGAGTAATGTGTTCATTAGTGGATGCATAATAAGAAATATGGATACATTAAAGATAAATCAGTATCATAATAAGAAAAGGAAAAGGATGCAACTTGAGAGCACAAAGACACTCTCCTCTTAGGACATTTATATTAGAAAGTATGTAACTGTTATACCATTTTCCTCTGTGTCTTTGAAATGTAAGTAAACCATTGCTGGAGTTGAATGTGCCCCTGACAGATGTGGAACCTAACCCGGTGTCCATCTGTGGGAGACACAGTCACCAAGGAACACAGTGCCTTGTCTCTAGGTTCTTTTAAAAAATGTATTAATTTATTCTTTTCTAAAAAATTTTTTGCAGTACATGTCATTTCTCCATTTTCATTCCTGTTATTAATCCTATCAATGTTTGTGATGTATAATATTTAGATTACTTGAGGTTAATAGGTTTCTGTGCACAGCGATTCTATATTCTATCTGTTTCCAGAAAAGCAAAAGATTGATTTAGATTTGTCTCTGACTTCAAGTTGTAGAGCTACCCTCTATCTTCTGTCATAAAAGTTTATTTTTCCTTCAGATAAAGCCAGTATGTTAACACAGATGGCAGCACCAATTACAAGGTGAAGCTGGAATGAATATGCGTGACAAAGATTCTGTCAGGTCCTCTTACGTGTGGACCAGTTTCTTTTTATCATAGGAACACTTATGTAATGGGCTGTATCTACTTGACTACATAAAAGGGTAAGATTTTTTTTTCTGTCTTTGCAATTTCCTTAATGGATTACCTGTGATGCTTATCACAGTTTAGGTTAGTGCTTATTCAGTAATGCATCTGTTTCCTTTCTTTTTACCTTTGTGGAGAGATTTTCTGGGTTAGCAGGAGATTTTGTTTTTAATTGCATTTCCCCCCAGAACAGTCTACATCAATTTATATTTCAAATCTCTCTGGTGAAGCTATTCAAACAGGGACAATATACATTTAAAATATTTCTTGGCGAAATAGGAATGTATAGCTCTTAGAAAACTGAAAATGTCCATGAGTTAATATAGAGTGCTGTATACTGAATCTTGTAAACTTGTAAGACAGAAAACCATCCACAGCTCATGGCAAATGGTACTTGCATTACCAGAGACATGCTACGTTGTAGCATTTACTCCTGGAAGTATTGTTCCTCACCTTAACTACAAACAAGTTCATGTATGTAAATTTCCAATCATGTCCTCAAGAGATCTTAAAATTAGATATATAAAATAACATAGTCTATAAAATAACATAAAATATAAATATAAAACAATGTAAAGTACTCTTTACCTTTTTTTTATCCTTTAGCCCTAAAATTGCTGTGCCATAAACATGCAGAGAATGGATTCAAGTTTTCAACTGCAGTTCAAGGAAAAGGGTCCTGGAAAATATTTTAGTTTGATTGGATTCTAAGGTGTAATACAAATAAACTTTAGTGTTGCTTAAATTTTAGAAAATGTGCCAGAATCATTTGAAATAGGTTTCACCTGGGGAATATAGGATTATACTGCTCTGGAGTCAGTAATTTTTTTTCTTGCATCCTTTTCCAAGATAATGAATTATTAAAAGTTAATAAAAAAAGTAGCAAATCTGAAATATGAACTGTTTTTTTACTTGGCACACTTTAACTTATAAATAGTGTCTGCCCTTTTAATGTGAGCCCTTCTAGTTCCTTAAAATCTTTACATGTAATTTTTTCAGTTTGCTTTGTTTATTTAAAAGTTAAGATCTTGCTAAATATAGTCATCCAAAATGTGTTAGAATTCTTAACAGTATGTAGTTTTTTGTCTCATTCTATCTCAACCTCAGCAACTGTGATTTCTCTTAACATATTATATTTATTTATTCATTCATTGATTCTCAACAAATATGTAATTGAATTCTTCTACTGCACTGTAGGCTTTATGAGGGCAAGTGTTGTTGTCATTTCCTTACCAATGTATCTCATGTGTCTGGCACATACACTGTGATCTGCAATTGTTTTTGAAACTATTTTTAAAAAATAGCATAATCTCAATATCTGAATATCAACAAAAGCTGTGACTACTAATCTTTAAAATGTTATTCATAATGAATATTCTTTTATTTTTATTAGTTTTATTGGACAGAGACACTAATGTTTTTAATTAAGAGGGACCTCAAAAGACACTTCAGTAACCTCATACCAAGGCCTATGAAAGAAAACTATGTAACCCCTGAGCAAGTTCACAAAGGGCTGTCCGCTTAGAACATAGCACATCCCATCTTTAACCAGTTACATTGGAAATATCAATCTTAAAGTGCTCTAAATTCTTCAGCATGACTTTCGCTCATGTGAATACATTTCAAATCATTCAGTGATTAAACTAAGAAGAACATTTGGGTTTTGCCAAATTAAATGCTGGCGAGGGGACTCAACCTGCATTGGAGCCAGAAGTGCCAAATCCAGAATAGTGTGGGAGGTCTGAGGTGATGGTTCTCTGGAAAAGGCAAGATGAGTGACAACTCTTGGTGATACAGTGTTACATGAAAATGAGTGTTTCCAAACTGGAAGAAAACGTGGGAAAATGAAGAAAGGAGTGCTCTGAATGGTTTCCTGTACCACTTCATATCCAGTATAGAAATGTCTTTTTAGCAGTGACTACAAGAAGTGAGCTTTGATTACTATTAAACAAAGACAATAGCATCCCAGTAATTTAACATTGTAGTTACATTCCTGAATCCAAGTTTCTTCTTTATTTTAAACTACATATGAATGTTTTGCATAAAAGTAGTTCATATTGAGCATGAAGACAACTCTAATGGAAATCTTCATTGAGTTTCACTATTATATCAGGATTCACTTATGTTGACCTCATGCAATTGAGACTTCAAAAATAAATTACAGTTTACATATTGTCCCAATTTAATCTAGTTTGTGGTGAATACTCTCTTACAATACCAATAATTTTATTCGGGTCCTGACAACCAATAGAGTAGCTGTTCATTCTATATGTGTAACATTTATGAGCTGAATAAATTACTCCTCTGTGTGTTCATGTATGTGCACATGCATGTGTGTGTCTTAACAGTGTGTGTCTCTGTGTGTGTGTGTGTTAATGGTAAAATGCTTCTAGCTTGGAATGGAAGATGGAGTGTGACAATGGTATAGGAAATGCCTGCTGTGAAATGACTATGGCAGTTACTTAGCTGCATGCTCTACTTTAGCTACTTCCTTTAATTTTCATACCACAATGACATAAAAAAATAAACACCAGTAAAAGTGGCTCAGCAAGAAAGCATTCATTTAGCAAATGGTAAAAGCAAAAACTGTTTAAAAACAAACAAAACTTGCTCTACCCTATTCCATTCCACTCTGTTTTTGGTTTTGTTGAGTTGTGTTCGTTGCCCCTAGTGATTCAATTAATTTAAAGAAGCAAATTAAACTCAGCATTACTTTGACAAACTATGACCTTGAACATTATAAACAGTATTTCATCAAATGTATATGACTTGTTTATAACCTAAAAATATTCAGTATATATGAGTTGTCATATCCATTGTATATGCTACACGTCATTGCCCTAAAATTTTACCTTAGGCTATAATAAGTGTAAATGATAGAGGCATTAGTACTACAGCTTCACTTCCCAAAAGAAGTTCATGATCATTTGTGATATCTTACTGGCAAAAGTTTTTAAAAATTATTGCATTCTTATTTTTTTAATAGGTTTTGTTTGGTTTGGTTTAAATTTTTGCTCATAAAGTATGGGACCTGGACATAAATTTATTTTAAATCACATTTCAACATTTTCTACTCTCATCCACAAGTTTAAATGCATTTTAGCCCAAAAAGTTAAGTGCAATAGAGATATTCTTGAAATTCACTTAACTCATTGGGGGAAAAATGCGTAAATTAGTTCTGCGTGTTTTCTGCTAACATTACTCCGCCCGCTCTGCACTGAGTCTGTGCCTGTCTCCTTGCATCTTTTGTTGCTACTGGTGCTCTAACTATGCATCAGAGATTAAATGATATAGCTAAGCTTTATATTAAGGTTAGCATTAAGCATCTGAGCAGTAAAAGAAGAGTTCAATTAAGAACACTGATACTCCTAGCCAAAAAATATGTATAAATTGAACCATAACACTGAATGTGCTATAATTCTTATAGTACAAATCAAGTAAAAGGTAACCCAAGCCTTCATTTTGGGGTTTAAATCTACAATAAGAGTATATGAATGCTTTGTGCATTTTTATAATATAGAAAAATGTGAAAAAGGGCAAGAATTGCCATGAATAAAATTTATGTTAAACTAAAACCCACCACTATTTACCTGTAATAATAAAAAATGCCTATCTTTCTATGTTAATAAATAAAAATGTAACAAATTCAAAAATATTCATTTTCAATGTTGAATCTATTTTATTTTATTACATTTTATTTTATTTTACTTTTCATACCAGGAATCGAACTCACAACCTCGTGCTTGCCAGTCAGGCACTGTGCTGCTGAACCGTAACCCCTGCCCCTCAATGCTGAATAAATGATAATGTTGAATATAAGATTAGAAAATACTATCAATCATTTATTGCTAGACATTTAGGTAGCATTAATTTTAGGGGATTTACATATTTCAGCTAAACTTCTTATTCATAATCCATGGTTAATTTGATGGCTTTCCTAAAGATCAATTCACACAAGTAGACTATCACAGTCATAAATATGGTCTGTAAAGTTTTAAAAATTTTTACTGTTGTCTAGAAATATATCAATTCATGTAGCAGACTATAACATATAACTATTCATTTTCCCTAAGTGTAGACAAAGCATGATATTTTAATTTAAAGCCATATGCAGCAATTGTGTGAAAATAATATTGCATCATTATTTTATTACGCATATTTCAATACTAGTAAGATGAATCACAAAAAGTTGGGCATGGTGGCGCACACCTGAAATCCTAGCACTTGGGAGGCTGAGGCAGGAGGATTCTTGAGAATTCGAGAGCAGCCTGAGCTACAAAGTGAGCTCAAGACCAACCTGAACTGCAGAACAAGACCCTGACTCAAAAATACAAAATAAATAAATAAATAAATAAATAAATAAAAATAAAAAATAAAAAAAGATGGATCAAAGTTTTGCATATTCTTCTTACAATGCTGAACCGAAGAACATTCCCATGCCTGGAGCTCCAGAGTTCTCTCTGATATTTTGACATACAAACTGGCAGAATAATTGAGTCACAATCTCTTGAAAGGCGTACATATTTTGAAAATAGATCCAAGTGAAACTGGTGGTTTTATCCATTGTCACAATTCCCCCAACAAATAAATTAGAATTGCCAAAAAATAAATTTCTGAAGGGAACATTTCAACTATTTCTGCACTAAAATGTTTTGAAAACCAGGAAAGTTTCAGATTTAAAAAGCAATCTAGGAGCCAGCTGTGGTGGTGAATGCCTGTAATCCCTGGATTCAGGCCGAGAGAGAGGAGGATTACCACAAACGCCAGGACAGCCTGGGATCCTTAGGAAGTTCAAGCCCAACTTGGACTGCATAGCAAGACCCTATCTCAGAAAAATACAAAACAAACAACAAAGGGACCAATGAATAAATGAATAGCAATTTCGGAAAACTTCAAGACAATGTATGTATTCAGGAAATATAATTATTTAAATGCATTAGGATAAAAATAAATACATTAATATTCATGAAGAAAGTTATGATACTTACAAAAAGCTTGTTCCTTTCTCCTGCTTCTGACTTGCTTAAAAATTCTGCAAGCTTCTGAGTGTCTTATGGTTTCACAAAATCAGTGTGGAAACAAATTCACTTTTTATTTATTTATTTATTTATTTATGTGTGTATTTTTTTTTTCTGGAGGACATCTGCTTTATGCAGTATAATTGGCAAATGACTCCAGTTCCCCGGGATAATCTCAGAGATCGGAAAGACTTTTCATGAACACACATAGGACTAAGAAGTTTTATTGCCTTTGACAGAAAATAATTAAAAACCTCATTTCACTACTGTACTTAAGTAAAAAATGCAACTTTATTTCATTCCAACTCAATTGTTCATTGACCTTATATTAAAAAGAGTGAAATACGAGAAAAAATCTTTTATAAGTGCAACATCGTGTGGCCTCTGCTTCGGTTCAGGGGAAACGTGAACCAACCTGAAGTCTGCTTTCAGTGCACAGCCGACCTGGCTTCTAACAGCCCAAAATGGGAACTCAGAGGTTGATGTCTCTGCTCCAGCTGTCACCCCGTCTCTGACCCAGGCAGTAAGTACCGCCGTGATTTGGTCAGCACTATGCTCTCAGCAAAACTAAAAGGCTGTTATTCGAAATGGTCCCTGGCTGCCAACCTGTTGGATCAGTCCAGCTGGGTGAGGGTCAGCTCATGAGTCCATGTTATTTTGATTGTTTTGCTTGTGCGCTCAGAGCGTTCGCTCCCTGTCCTTGGCAATCCGTAGCCAGGGCAGCACAAGGCTGCACCTGTCCTTTTTAACACACTCCCGGGACCTGGGGAGCCTTTTCAATCTGGGGAAGTATAAGCAGGGAAAATTTCTGCTTATACTTTCTCATCATTTCTCATCATTTCGTTCTTTTCTTCTGAATTTTTCATTTTCATCTTCTTAATTATTACTCGTATAAAGTTCCCTGATTCTGGGAAGTCAATGGCACATTGCCTACTGCGGGAGCGCCCTCCGGAGGACTATGCGAGCCGCGGTCCTTTTTCATGGGGCCCCGCGTTTTATTTCCCCCCTTTATTTTTTCTGACCTTCTGAATATTTGTTTTGTTGCCTGAATTTGTTGCCTAGGTCAACAATCAAAATTTTAATATTCACCATACTTTTTTTTTGGGGGGGACGGATGTTCACACATTAAAATGTTCAAACCTCATTGTAATTACTTGAAGAAAATTACCAGTATACTCTAAAGTATTTATTTTCATGAGGCGCCCTTGTGACTGCTGTCATTGTGGTTCATATTAAGGTTGATATCTACATCCATGAGTCTGCATTACTCTGAGTCCTGTCTCTCCCAGCGCCTGGGCTGTCTTCACACTGGATGTAGGTTGTAGGCTGGTGGGAGCTCACTGGTCTCAGCTACACATTGGAGCTCAGGTTTAGCTGCTGGCGCACCCTAAGCCGGAACAGTTCTCTGGCAATTGTCTCTGCCATGATTTTTTTCCTTGGGGGCTTACAGTGCTTCAGCCAGAAATTTGTCAGAAACGGCAGATGAGGATAATACCTTTGTATCTCCATTGACTCCGCTGCAAAGGGAAGGCTATTCCGCCACTGAAATAGAAGCATACAGTATTCAGTTTCTACCACTTCCCTTAGGACCTGGGTCAATAGAGTCTCTAGGAACCTCTCTTATTGATAGGGCTACTTTTTTCCTCCATGATCCATGTGGTATTTGCACACTCTGAATGTCTTGCAGGATTCGTTGATACTCATAATCTTCTATTCACCTCATTGGTGAGGGTAGGATCCTTGCTTTAGAATTATGAATGTGGTTGACCTTGTAACACTTGACATGGTTCACATGAGTTTGACAGTACTTTTATTAGCCATGTATGCTCATGGCCAAAGGAAGGAGGGTCCAGCTTCAAGAACAGAGTCTGTGGGAGATGCCTACTATGTGTCTTCTCATTTTACCTCTTTCTTTAAGATTCTTTTATCTAATATTTGTATATATGACATATATATGATATATATGACATATATATGACATACATATATTCAAGTATTTATTTCTTTATGCACTTACATATATTATTCCAGATGATTTCTCTTAAAACAATGACCCACATTCAATTGTGAAGACGGATTAGATATTTGTGTACAGTTGACCAGACTTGATAAATTTAGAAATTTGTTTTCTTGACTTAATATGTTAGTAGGATAAATCTAAGTGATCCAAAATGCTGTCTCAGCCTGGTACCACATATGCATACTACCCAAAATATATAACTTCCATTTTGTCTTAATGTGGATGAAATTTAATACATAAAAGTAAATGAAATTTAATGCATAAAAGTAGAAAGACAGTATTTTCTTGATATAATCTCAAAAATATGTTGGATATAAAATCCTGTACTTATTTAGTACATGTTAGTATTTTTTGTTATCAAACGTATTTTCCCTGAAATGCATAAAGACTTCAGCTACTTGTGGAAAGTACTTCTTCATGAAAACTGCATTATTAAAGTAAATTTAGTTTATGTGTGTCCACTTTACATTTATGCATATATCTATCCATATATTTTATAGATTGCTTTGTCTCTGTTTTGGCTTACAGAGAATATTTTACTTTTCACAATGAAACAATGGGAGAGAAAGTTCATATCAATATGACAGTTTCACATTATTACTGGATGAGAGCAGAATTGGACCCTGTGAAATATTATATTATGCAATCAACTATTAGCCAACTATTACAAAATCAACTCTTCACATGACAATTAAGGCAAAACCACCCAGAATTGAGCCAACTCCTAGAGCTGAGGATGTCATGTTGGAAATCTTGCCTTTGGTACCAAATTAATTTCTGGATATCTTTATGAGCAGAACCTCCTACAGAACTATTAATGTAGGCATCTGCTCAGAGCTTTTTTTTTCAGAGATTTATTTTTAATGAATTGTTAATTTGAGAAGAATTTGTACTTCCAGGAGAAAATGCTTGTACAGGTTTAGTGAGCCTTCAGAATCTGTACTGGAAAGTTAGAGTATTGATTAACCTTTCCAAATATTACAATCTCTGACAATATGTGCTATGCTTTTGAAATGCATCTGATCACTGTATATTGTTGTGAAATGTTCGTTAATAAAATGTGATTTCTGTAAAGTTTTCAGCTTTAAATGTTTCCTGCATTCTCAGTTCCCTGGCTTAAAAACATGCACACAGAATTGTTTTCCTCCATAAAAATGTAGTTCATTAAAAATGCTTCTTCACAAAAATCTATTTTCATGGGCAAATATGTTCTTAGACAAAATTTGTATATTTGTACAAATATTATACTTTTCATAGTTTAAGTATCATATATAATTTGCTTTATTCTTCATAGTGTTAAGAAATACATGGTAAAACATCAAAACCTTGCTTTCCAAAATGTCATACAAGAGGTATAAGAGACATCAAGCCTAAAATATAATCAGCTAGCAATCTATACACTGCAAGCAGAGTAAAAACACTGACATAAATTAACCTCTCAGTAATCATTTTGTTTTACAGCAGAAATATCAATAAACAAAGTAATCTCTCCTAAAGATTACTAGAGAAGCTGTGTGTGAAGTGAAATATAAGAGAATAACCCTGATAAAAGAATGTAAATTGGAATATTTATGAAATTTGCAGTTTAGTACACTGCCAAAATGAATGAAGATCCTCTCTGAAATTATTCCTGAAATACGGTGGAGCCCGGTATACTTTTATCATGATGTATCTCATGCAATATTGGCACAATTATAAACTAATTCCTTCCTGCTCCACATTTACTCCTTTGTAGTCTGCTTCATTATACTGAGGCTAAGACTGCAAATTACAGCTCAGTTTACAGCTGACCTGTGGTTGGTCTTTGCTAGTCGGCAGCAGAAAGGGAAGCAAAGGGAAGAGGAGGGTGGAATGCCCACTGCTTCTGTGTATACTTGAATTTTCTGACAGACTTAGCAACAGCCATCCGCCATAACGATGCTCCCATAATCAGCCTCAATGTGGCCTAAGAAACAAATCAGCAGCAATGGCCTATGTCGGCCCTCTAAAAGGCCTGCATCCAGGTTCCATGATTATCTTGTGAGTAATGAGCTCATAAAGCTCACTTAGATGTGCTAACGCCCCCAAATCTGCACAACCACTAGCATTCATTCAGGTGGGCAGACAGAAGGGTGGCCCAAATGTGTTCTGTGTAGTTTAATCTATTATCTCCTTTCTGACAAGATGGAATTAGACATTGAAGTACACCGCATCTCCAAAATATTTGCAGTCAATTGTTTTCATTTCAAATATACTGAACTTACTTGGGTTTATTTCATTCTTTGACACTGGCTCTCAGTGATTTAATAATTCATGTGCTTATTCTTTAGAAATATTATACACTACATGTATAATATATTAGTGTATAATATACTAGTGTATAATACACTAGTGTATAATACACTATACTATTATACAATAGTGCATAATATATTAGTGTATAATACACTATAAGCTATAGATTGGATTCATAAATGATATAAATATTTAAAAATAAATTATTCATGGAATACAGCGGTAATACAGGTAGCATCACTGAACACTTTCGGGAAAATTAGGTATAATTCAGTTTGGCTGGTGGATAATGCTTATTAAAAGAGTCAAACAATTGGTAGGGCTAACAATGTGAAATGGGGGTCATTCTAATGGAAACATTAGAATACCTGATGGGGTTCAGAGTTATAAAAGAGTCAAACAATTGGTAGGGCTAACAATGTGAAATGGGGTCATTCTAATGGAAGCATTAGAATACCTGATGGGGTATTCGAATTCCTCAATTTGATTTAGCAGATGTAGGAAGTAGCAATGAGTAACACAAGATTTGTCCTCATAAATAAATAATCTAGCACATAGACAATAAAAGTGAGACTGTGTCTTTTGTGGGAACAAGAAGATAATGTCATTTATCCTTGTAATGAGAACTATGGGCGTATTCCGCATCTTCCCTTGCAAGATGAAGTCATTCATGGTTCATCTGTTAGGATTGGTTACTGCAGATATCATAGAACTAATGTTGTTGTCACTCCCAATAGAGCCTGCTGCTTCACTTAGCTATAAAACCTCCACAATTGCCCACATGCACCCTGATAGTGTATACAAAGAATCTGCCATGGAGATTCATTTCAGAGATCTCTAGGCAACAGCAAAGCTCCAGAATTTCACTTTATCATTTAAAATTTCCATGGCAGTCATGCCACAAACTTTTCTCTGAACCCCATCAGGTATTCTAATGCTTCCCTTGTTGACAGAAATCATTCCAGATAACACTGGGCTAAATGAATCCGAATGCCAAATTCTAGAAATCTGTTTCCCAGGAAACAAAACCTGTTAAATATGGAACAGAGAATGGTCATAGAATTTAGACCAAAAACATGACTTTGAAACCAGAACACCTGCGAGCAAACTGTCAGTGAGAATTTCCTTACTAGTTGAAGGTAGAAGTCTATGTACAGCCCAGGTAATTTTTTCAAAGGACAACATTTCACTGTTGTTAAACTGCACTGATGGAAGTGGAAAAGAATATCTGGTGGGAGGAATGCTTTTGGTGCTTGAGAAATTAGAGGAAATGGTAAATGTAAGGATTAAAAAGTCAAATGGCTCTGTTGGAAGCTGTCTAGTCACTGAAGAGAAACAATGGAAAATTCAGGGTGATTAATATCACAGAAAATAATATCAAGAATCAACAGTTGGAGCTACATTAAATTAAAAATCTTCTGCACAGTAAAGGAAACAACAGAATGAAAAGACAACCTACAAAATGAGAAAAATATTTGCTGGCTACTTTTCTGATAGTTATCTAAAGTACGTAAATAACTCAAAAATTAATTCCCCAAAACAAATAGCCTAAGCAAAAGTGCTCATGTCACCTGAATAGACACCTCTTAAAGGAAATACAAACAGCCAGTAAATAGATGAAAAACTGATCAACTTCTTTAGTCACTAGGTAAACGTACATCAAAACTACAATAAGATTCCTTTTCACCCCAGTCAGAATGACTATCCTTAAGAATTCAAAAATCATCGAATGCTAGCAAGGATATTGAGAAAAAAGGAACCCTCCTACATTTCTGAATGAAACGTAAACTTGTCCAACTAGTATGGGAATCCATATGGAGAGTTCTCAAAAGCATAAAAATAGAAATAACATTTGATTTAACTATACCCCTTCTGGATGGATTCCTGAATGATTAAAGCCAGCATATTGCAGTAATACATAAATAGTTACGTTTATAGTGGTGAGATTTACAGTAACTAAGCTGGGGAGATGGCGTAGATGCCCCACAAGAAATGAAGAATATGTGGTCTGTATATTCAGTGGAGTATTACTCAGTGCTAAAAAAGAATGAAATTGCTATTTGCAGGCAAATGGATTTAACTAGAGATGATCATGTTAAATGAAATAAACTAGAATCATAAAATTAAGTGTCGAAAAACAAACAAAAAACAAAAGCGAACTGAAGCAGTTAGATTCATAGACATTTCATGAAGGAATCTTCATGTCATATTCATACTGAGCAAAATCATGAAAGGACCAGAAGTTTAATGCAGTGGAAACAGTAATCGCATCATCAAAACAAGCAGGTGACTGTGAAAATGTCACGGTTCAAATGCCAAGTGTGATTCTGAGAACTGAATTGGGAACAAACAGATTGTACAGTGGAAATGGCTTTATCTCCAGGTTTTGCATATGCTGTGGGCCTAGAGATATGTACATCTTTCTCCTAAATGTTTAGGCACTATTTTTCTTGCAGATATGTTGAAACTTCTGCATTGCGAGATAATCTACATCTCCTGGCCTTCATGTTTTCTCCTGGTTACCAGCCGATTTACTAGTTCAAGCACATCAGAACCCTGCTGTAGTAATGCTGGAACAGCTGAAGAGGAAATTGACCAGGCCACACCCTCTGCCAGGACCAAGTCAACACTGCCAAATAGGGCCAAGGGTATGCCTGGGCTAGGATTCTAGGGGTCCAGAACAAGACAAGGAGAAAACAATGAAACAGAGACAAATGTGATGGATTGGTGTTTATGGACCCCACACTCAAATTTTACTTTACTTTATTTTTTAAAATTTTGTTTTATGGAAAAAAAGTTAAAACAGAATTTCATAATTCTATAACAGAATTTCAGGACAATAGGAAAATAACAGTAGTTAATACATTGTATATTGTATTTTCAGGATAGTTACTCAGAGTACAAGACATGGGCATAAAAATTCTCCAATTGATATTAGACAAATCTTCTTTACAATGACCTAAGAGATGGGAATGATATTTTTCTCCCTTTTCCCTTCCTTCTTTTTCCCCATCCTACTTCCATTTTCCTTTTAAACCATTCTTGACCTTCCACAGTATGTATTATATATTTTAGACTTTTTTTACTCTTTCAATTTCTAACATCAGGAAGATAATACAATGTCTACACATGTGAGTCTGATTTATTTCACTAAGGAGTATGGTCTCAAGGTGCATCCATTTACCTATCAAAGTCTTAAGTTTATCATTCTTTATGGTTGAGTAGTACTTCATTATATAAATACACCAAATTTAATTTTTTTTGTTTAAGCAGAAAAAAAGACACATATAACAAAGATGAAAAACAAAACAGACAAACAAACGACTAGAGTAAATGCACAACAGTAACATTACAAGTTTACAAAACAGGATGATAGAAACTTGACAACGGTTGCAATATTGCACATCATCTTTAAAATGGTTGTTTACATTAACAGATATAGACATGTAGAATTGATCTAATCATATCAGTATTAATTGTTCTTTCTCAATAACGAATACATTCAGCAGTGTGTTTGTTTTAGTTATCTTACATATGCATGTATACAGATTTATATATTTTCCTTTTCCCTTCTCTCTTTCTCTCTTTTCCCTTCCCAGTTACTTTTTGCTCTTTGAGCTGTTTTTTACCCTTACATAGTATTTATTATAGATTTTGGATCATATATACTTTTTCAGTTTCTTACACTAGGGAGATAATACAGTATTTACACATGTGGGCTTGATTTATCTCACTTGTGAGTATTGTCTCAAGTCGTGACCATTTACTTATAAAAGTCTCAATGCAATCTTTCTTAATAGCTGAGTAGTACTCCATTGTATAAAAATACCACATCCTTTTTATCCATTCTTTGATTGATGGGTACTTAGGTTGTTTCCAAGATCTGGCTATTACAAATTGTGTTGCTATAAACATGGGTGCACAGATATCACTGTGGTATGATGTTTTCAATTCTTCTGGGAAAATGTCCAGAAGTGGGATAGCTGGGTTGAATGGGATAGCTTCTTGAGGAATCTCCACACTGACTTCCACAGTGGTTGCACCAGTCTACACTCCCACCAACAAAGGAGAAGAGTTCCTTTTTCCCCACAGCCCCTCCAGCATTTGTTGTTGCTTGATTTTTTAATCTTGGCCATTCTTTCTGGAGTGAGATGGACTCCTATATCATCAAGATTTTTACCTACTCTGTCTTCTAGTAAGTTTAGTGTCTCTGTTTTCTTTTTTTATTTTATTTTATTTGAGCGAAGAAAAACAAAACAAACAAAAACTACAACAACAACAACAACAAAAAAAACGACATATATAGTAAAAACAACAAGCAAAAGAGACAAGCAAACAACTAGCGTAAATACACAACATTGCAGGTTTACAAAGCCGGAAGATAGAAGCTTGACAATGGTTGCAATTTGCGCATCGTTATCTTTAAAATGGTTTCTTACATTAACAGATATAGACATGCAAGATTGATCCAATCATATGAGTA